>NQII01000846.1:439672-545310 GCA_002778355.1 Clitarchus hookeri | reverse complement strand
AGAATGAGCTGTAAGTGGATCACGGTGAACCACTACAGCATGCAATTAACAACTGGACATGGGAACTTCAAAGCAAAGTTGAACAGCCTGCGTCTCGTGCAATCTCCGCTGTGTGATGTATGTGGTGTAGATGACACAGTGCACCATGTACTGGATGACTGTCTTAAGACAGAGGATTTGCGAGTTTGGCTTGGAGAACAAACTCGAGAAATGGGCATTCACTGGAGACTAGAAGATGTAATGACAAATAAAGATCTCCATAAGGTTTGGAACGAATTCGCTACTCGAATTGGGAAACGATTAGAGGAATTCGACAAATGGTACCAGCAAATTTCTGATGATCCATGATGGGTAAATTGTGGAACCCGGATTGGTGAGGAGGACAGGTTTTTAAAATGAGGAAACCGGTTAATTTACCGGATACTGGTATCAAGAAAGTGAATGACCTTTACGAATGGGAAGAAAAAGTGCAGCGCACTGTTTTACTCTTCGGAGTACAGTTACAGTGCGGGAGGTTTAGAGGGTGCGCTGGCCTTCGGGCCTTAAAAACCTGTACCTATTAATAGGATAGCACTCGGCCCCATCAAGGTGGCGCGTGCAGATTCAACTCTGTACGTTGCTGTTGACAGGTGAGGTGGAACTACCCTCGGGTGGAGCACATCCACCCACTGCGATTGGAAAGAGCGATACTCTTTCTATTGGCAGTATTGAACTACTGTCAATTAGAGCTCTGACCAAGCTCAATTGAATCCAAGGTTATGGACTAAGTCCAAGACTGTAGGGGAGTGTGCACTAAACAGCCTGGTGCTTAAAACGCATATTTTCTTTATATGTGATGACTGGAGTGGCAAATAGACGGCGAGGTGAAAGTAATGAAAGTCCTGATCGCACTCCCCTAGTAAATATGCTCAGAATGGTGTCTCCTGTTATACCCTAGGGATCAGGCANGGGAGTGTGCACTAAACAGCCTGGTGCTTAAAACGCATATTTTCTTTATATGTGATGACTGGAGTGGCAAATAGACGGCGAGGTGAAAGTAATGAAAGTCCTGATCGCACTCCCCTAGTAAATATGCTCAGAATGGTGTCTCCTGTTATACCCTAGGGATCAGGCACAGGAGGGGCAAGCTTGGGGGTCAAACAACCGCGCCACACGGTTGGCGAACATCTGTACCTATTAATAATTGTAGTTGTCGATAGTGCGCAAATCAGTTGTCTGTAATAACTCTGCTTAAAAAGCGACTCTATTTAGTCCTTTTTAGGTAATTTGTTGTGTATCTTATTAATTTTTGTTCAAGTTATGAGTGACATAAGACGTTTCTTGTGTAAAAAAAAACGTAATCATCATTCTGATGAAGGTGATTCACCTCATATTAAGACATCCAGGCCGGATACAGACAGACTAGATAGTCCAGGTATGTTGTGTTGGTGTTTCTACCCAAATCATTTAATGTATTGTTTATTATCCGCATACAGAGGAAAATAAGACTCAAAAACAACGAAATAATAATAGAAAATACTTCACATTTTTGTTATACTACACTGAAAGAAAAAAAATAGTAACCAGTAAAAAAAAGTCTCAACTAAATTTGCAACTTATCATTCATTATTTAAACTCTTGTATTATTTTCTATAGAATGNAAAAAGTCTCAACTAAATTTGCAACTTATCATTCATTATTTAAACTCTTGTATTATTTTCTATAGAATGATTATGTTTAGAAGTTATAAAAATATACATTAAAAAATGGAAACCTTTATAAATTAATAAGAACTTTTAAAATCACTACTTAAATGTTAACTGATTTGTTATCACAAAAATTGGTAAAGTATACATCATATAATTTCATGAAATATTTTTGATTTTTTTCTGAATGCGTTAATTGATTAGTTTATTTATTATATAAGAATCATTTTTGCTTAAAGGTACCAGCTCTACGCGTAAAGATTTTCAAGCAGACGCATCGCTCGATTTTTCTAGCAGAAGCACAACTAATTCATTATTGGATATTGGGTTGTGTTTGGACCTCGGTTATCAATCAATGATGATCTACGTTTGAAATTACTAAGACATCCTTGAAACCCTCGTAAAACGTACAATTTTAAAAATGACGTTAACCTTGATGCTAAACGAACTTTCCGACATGAATGGCTTACAACATATCCGTGGTTAGCCTACTCAGCTATAGCAAAGGGACCTCTGTGTAGGATATGTGTTTTATTTCGGCCTCCAGTGCAGCGCGGTCTACAAGGACAGTTTATAGTCTTTCCTTGCCTCAAATATCAAAAGTTTTATGAAGCTGCACGGTCTCATGCGACAAGTAAGTGGCATTGTGGCGCACTGGCTTCGTCAAATACATTTGAAAAGATCATGGATAGAAGGGGACTAAGCGTTCATGAATCTTTAAATACGACATATCACAAGGAAGTTGAAGAAAATCGTTTAAACTTCGATCTATCATATCAACAATTTTATTTTGCGGGCGACATGACCTTCCACTTCTTGGGAAAGTGGACGAGGGTTCTTTTTTTACAGACCTGCTACATTTTCGATTTGACTCGGGAGACGAGATTTTGAAGAATCATTTCGAATCAGGAGCAAAAAATTCCTTATACATATCGCATCAAATTCAAAAAAATTGATTGAAATTTGTTCCGATGTTGTGAAAAGCAAAATAATTGAGGAGGTGAAACATGCTTCGACTTTTTCGGTTGTGGCTAATGAGACTGCTGATATTAGTGGCACAGAGCAATTATCGATTGGTGTTCGCTATCTACGTTATGATAAAGATGATAAAAAACCAATAATTTGTGAAGAATTCCTCGGATATGTACCGGTACAAGAATTGAACGCAAAAGCCATTTCGGAAACTATTATTCGCTTCCTGCAAGATTGTAATTTTGATTTAAATAAACTTGTTGGCCAAGGATACGACGGGTGTGCTGTAATGGCAGGTCACATAGGTGATGTTCAGAAAATTATTAATGATAAATATCATTCAGCCCTATTATTCCACTGTGCAAGCCATGTATTGAATCTTGTCATTAATGACCTAAATACTGTCAGTGAAGTGAGAAATACTGCTGGGACTACAAAGGACATTATACATTTTTTTTAGAGAGAGTACGTTGCGGCGGAATAAAATTCCAAATATACTTCTATTTTGTGAAACGCGTCGGGCAGCAAAATACAGAAGTATCAGAAAATTTTCTGAAAACTTTCTGATTACTGTACAAGTTTTAGAAGAACTTTCGCAGGACGCGCCGAACTCTACAACGAAAACCAAAGCGTATCAGCTCTACACGACTGCAACTACTCCAACATACATTGTGACACTTTTAGTAATTGCTGCCTATTCTGCCGAACTTGAACCCGCGTGCAGTAAATTACAAGAAGTAAATATGAATATAAAGGCAATACACGATCACGTAAATAAATTAACTGATGTGCTTCAATCTCACCCCGAAAATGCCTCTACGGAGTTTGCGGTCATTTTAGAGAAAGCTCAAAAAATTTGCGAAAAACTGGATGTTGAATTTAAGCGTCCTCGAGTAGTGGCAAAACAGACTTACAGATCAAATCAACCATCTGAAAATGTGGAAGAATTTTTCAGAATATCTATATTTATCCCATACTTAGATTCTATTATTTCTTCACTAAAAAATCGATTTTCTTCAACACACAAGAAAGCATTTTCGCTTATGCAGCTTCATCCAGAACATATGAGAAAATTAGACAAATCAGCGTTTTTAGCGATAGAAGAAGATATACAGAACTTCTACGGAGGTCTTCTACATAATTTTACTGTCGAGGCTACCACATGGTACGAGATGATGAAGACAAATGACGCAAATAATGCGGTTTTTAATGAATCTGTTGTTGAATACGCAGATGTAATTGCTCAAGCCACTCCGTTTTACCCAGCGGTATGTGAGGCAATCAAAATTGGTTTAACTATTCCAGCAACAACATGTAGCATTGAACGTACATTTAGCACGTTACGACGTGTCAAGACGTGGAATCGCTCAACGATGGGAGACGCGAGGCTAAGCGGCCTATGCATGCTCAGTGTTCACAGGAAAAGAGTAGAGGAGGATACTGAAATTATTGACAAGGTGATGAACAAATTTGGACAGCAACCTAGACGCCTTCAGTTTTTATTCAAACAGTAACTTAATAAAAAAANTGAACGTACATTTAGCACGTTACGGCGTGTCAAGACGTGGAATCCCTCAACGATGGGAGACGCGAAGCTAAGCGGCCTATGCATGCTCAGTGTTCACAGGAAAAGAGTAGAGGAGGATACTGAAATTATTGACAAGGCGATGAACAAATTTGGACAGCAACCTAGACGCCTTCAGTTTTTATTCAAACAGTAACTTAATAAAAAAATGTAATTTTGTCTATGTATTTTCTTTCCTGACAGGGGGGTGCAAGTGCACCCCCTTGCACCCTGCTGACGGCGCCCATGCTGTAGAGTTTTATACTTTATTTAAGTATATTTACCACACACGGAGGTCAGCAGTAATGTTAAATATAGGCTGTTTACAGTAAACTGCGTACTTTTGAAAACCCTGCCTAAGTGAGTGGGCGAGAAGAAATTTGGGTGGCTCTTAACATCGAGGCCTTGAGAGCCGATGAAGGTGAGGCGCCGCAATGGATGGACGGGGGAAACGGGGAATCTCTGAGAAAACCCATCGACCAGCGAAAATCCGGGAGCGGCCCCACCGGGAATCGAACCCGGTTCGCCTAGGTGGAAGGCGAGCAGTCTAACCACTGCACCACTCCAAAGCCCTGCTTAAGATCTATTTGTACGCACATGAATTTTTCCACCATGTGTAAAATTAATATTGCCAGGGCCGGATCACTTTATTCATACGCTGGTCAAGTGAAACTGCGAAATTATGAGAAAAATTAATATTTTACAGACTTACTTGTTATTAAAGGATATTCAAGGTAAAAATAGATCAAAGGTTGATTTCAAAAGCGCTCATTTAAACGTGAACAGACTATAGTTATGTTCGTAAGTAGTTTTTGTTAAAACACGTGAACAATGTGTATGTACGTAAATACTGACAATTTATCTCAAAACTAATTTTTGGGAAGGGTCACTTTTTGTGGCAGCCAAAAAGTGTTTTGTTGCTATTCAAACCTGCCAAACTTTCAGTTGTGTACACAAACAATTTCGTAGGAAAACAAATTAGTGACTACAAAAGTTTAGTGGTGACAACCACAAAAGCTTAGCGTTCACCACAAACAAATTTGGTAGGGTGAATACCAACAAAACCATCGGCTCTCAGGACGTCGTTGTTAAGAGCCGCCCAAATCTCTCAACTCAACTCAACAACCAACAAAACGCTTTGTGGCCGTCACAGAGTACTTCTTCCGTACTGCAAGGGGCGCTAAATTCTCTACAAGACCTCGCCCCCCCCTTTTATTTTTCACCAACATCTTTTAATTTTCCCTTAACCGAAAAAATGTCCTGACGCCCTTAAACGTTTCATTTTCACATTAATTTACAATTTCTAGAGCTGCAAATTAGAAATTTTTTGATTCGTGCTGTGCAACATGTGCCTCCTGTGCAACATGTGGACGACTGTCTACAGTGGGCATGGAAGGGTTAATCACTCTGTCTACAGATGTTTCTTTNTGCAACATGTGGACGACTGTCTACAGTGGGCATGGAAGGGTTAATCACTCTGTCTACAGATGTTTCTTTCCTCTCGGAATCCGCCAATGAGTACCGAAAAAACTGTGGCCCATCGATAAAAACCCCGCAATCATACAGTATCTTGAAGATTAGCCTGTCAATGTGCACCTCCCTGGA
The DNA here is from genome assembly GCA_002778355.1 of Clitarchus hookeri. Taxonomy (NCBI): domain Eukaryota; kingdom Metazoa; phylum Arthropoda; class Insecta; order Phasmatodea; family Phasmatidae; genus Clitarchus; species Clitarchus hookeri. The sequence continues at coordinate 539,484 of NQII01000846.1, read as the reverse complement.
TTTAAAGTTTTTTGTTATAGGTTTCCTTTCTTGAACCTGCTTGTTATTGATTCGCGTGTTGACTTACTACATTTTTATTTCATTAAAAAAANTATAGGTTTCCTTTCTTGAACCTGCTTGTTATTGATTCGCGTGTTGACTTACTACATTTTTATTTCATTAAAAAAAAACCCCTCTTAAATTAGGATTACAAAACCGGCGACACCCTCAGGAAAGTAATTGGAGAACTTGCGAGATTTTAATGTTACATCAGTAGTACGGACAATACGATNACGGCGACACCCTCAGGAAAGTAATTGGAGAACTTGCGAGATTTTAATGTTACATCAGTAGTACGGACAATACGATTTCGCGTAATAAAAACGGCACCTTGTTAGACTTCACGGTCCTCTTATATACTCGAGCATAGGTCGTTTTGTCCATTGGTAGTTCTCCCAGACATAATACGTTATCACAGAGTATTTAGTAGTACAGAGGTGAAACAGCGGCTTATTCCGCGAACGCCAGCAAAATGGCGTCACTTGCTAGCAACATTCGCCAGTAAGAACCACGTAACAGACTTGTCAGATGGCAGTCGAGCCACTAGGATACCTTTCGCAGCACGCACTGTATTTTTTTTTGTAATCTTACAAAAAAATGTATTGCAAACCCTGTTGCCAAAGAAATCATTTGCAGAACTACAATAAGTTTTCTTGTAAAATGTGCAATTCTTACATTAATAATATTACAAATTATACAGGATCATAAAGAGACTATCAATAAATTGTGTACTCTATTTTTGTAGGGGGCCGCGGTGGCCGAGCGGTTAGCCCGGTCGCCTCCCATCAAGGCGAACCGGGTTCAATCCCCGNATTTTTGTAGGGGGCCGCGGTGGCCGAGCGGTTAGCCCGGTCGCCTCCCATCAAGGCGAACCGGGTTCAATCCCCGACCGGGTCACTCCCGGATTTTCGCATGTGGGAATCGTGCCGGTCGATGTTTTCTCGAGGATCTACCGTTTCCCCAGNGCCGGGTCACTCCCGGATTTTCGCATGTGGGAATCGTGCCGGTCGATGTTTTCTCGAGGATCTACCGTTTCCCCAGCCATTTCATTCTGGCACTGTTCCACACTCACCTCAATCACCCTCCATTGGCTCTCAAGACCTCGCTGTTAAGAGCCGCTCAAATCTCTTCACTCAGTCACTGTAATTGTGTATGTATTTATAACGTCTCTAAAACATAGGGACACATTGCTAAAAATATCTCTGTATTCTTGAAGATAAATCTGAAAAGCAAAGATACTCTAAAATTGTATTGTTTATATATTCCTGCTTTATAATAGAAAGAGACAATCAGTCTGACATACTAATTAACAAATATTTATTAGATAATTTGAAATAGCAACTATATTTGGCCACGCACTAAAACAGAGAAAACAAAGAAGTTATACGAATATGTAACCGCCAAATCTCCACTGATGTTTCTAGTACCATTACAAATAAAGGAAAATATCAGAGGATTCTGAAAACGTATTTTGTTGCTTATTTCATTAGCAAATTCAATCGAAGTCCAAGAATTTAATTCTGAATCTTACAACCTGTAAATGTTTCTTTGTCTTTGTTTACCTACTGATATAGTTCAAGTTTACTTTAACTGTAAAGATTAATCAGTTCAACAGAGTTTACCCAAAAAAAAAAAAGTCATACTGTTTACAGTTTTCTCCACACAAATCCTAGCTTTCATTTGCTCAGCTGATATGTAAGCAAACATCGGTTTATCAGTCTAGTTGGTGCTGCTGCTTGTATCTCATTACATCTCATGTTTGACTGACAGAGTTTTCATTAGCACAATAGAAGCATAAAACACCTGCCATAAAGGCCTTTCACGGTCACTTCACACTTTTCTGAAGGCCTGCTAAAGTTCTACTTCCAGGATATTCTTCCGCCTCATGCAAACAAAGGGTAACCGAGTCTAGGAAATTACACCAAAGGGTCAGCGCACCGCATTCGTGCGCACTCAGTGCATAAGAACTATTTCTTACTGAGCATTACCAACACACATATTTTATCANAGCGCACCGCATTCGTGCGCACTCAGTGCATAAGAACTATTTCTTACTGAGCATTACCAACACACATATTTTATCATTGGATTTATTAAAATTTATTATAAATTAAATATTAAAATTTATAGATAAGATTTAAGTAAAAGTTCAATATAACCAAAGATAATGTTGTTTTACGTTAACACAAGTATAAAATGCTTGTGATACACGAAATATATAGGAAACAAGCAAACACATAATACATGGGGTGATTTTTCAAAGGTTTGATTCAAGAAGTGTGAAGAAATAGCGAATGGTCTATACCTAGTATAATATGCAACCAGCTAAACAAATTATACAAGATTATTCTGAATTACAGGTACAAACTTTGTGNACTATACCTAGTATAATATGCAACCAGCTAAACAAATTATACAAGATTATTCTGAATTACAGGTACAAACTTTGTGAATCGATTTGTTATGGAACATGATGTAAAAAAATTAATACGACCTATGACCTAACGTGGTTATTAAGCGAGAGACACGCCCTTGAAATCTGGGAATTACAAGTAGTTGAAACAATAAATTCGTGAATATACTTAGTGTTAGCCTGACTTCTGATACTTCATTGTATACATGATTATTACGTTACAGTATTCGATAAACACTCACACGTACCACATTGTTTACTTTGTAATCGCCCGCCAAATGTTCACAGATAGCAGATATTAAAGGAGACACAAACTTTTCACGAATCTGTTGCTTCATCTTGCGTATAGTTACTGACATTTTGCAAGTTCCTAATATGGATTCCCAATTCCCAAGGGCGTGTCTCTCTTTTAATAATCACGCTAGTTCTTACTATGTTTTCTACACCATTTCTGAAAACAAATGATCTCACAAAGCTTATACTTNAGCGCACCGCATTCGTGCGCACTCAGTGCATAAGAACTATTTCTTACTGAGCATTACCAACACACATATTTTATCACTGGATTTATTAAAATTTATTATAAATTTAATATTAAAATTTATAGATAAGATTTAAGTAAAAGTTCAATATAACGAAAGATAATGTTGTTTTACGTTAACACAAGTATAAAATGCTTGTGATACACGAAATATATAGGAAACAAGCAAACACATAATACATGGGCTGATTTTTCAAAGGTTTGATTCAAGAAGTGTGAAGAAATAGCGAATGGACTATACCTAGTATAATATGCAACCAGCTAAACAAATTATACAAGATTATTCTGAATTACAGGTACAAACTTTGTGAATCGATTTCTTATGGAACATGATGTAAAACAATTAATACGACCTATGACCTAACGTGGTTATTAAGCGAGAGACACGCCCTTGAAATCTGGGAATTACAAGTAGTTGAAACAATAAATTCGTGAATATACTTAGTGTTAGCCTGACTTCTGATACTTCATTGTATACATGATTATTACGTTACAGTATTCGATAAACACTCACACGTACCACATTGTTTACTTTGTAATCGCCCGCCAAATGTTCACAGATAGCAGATATTAAAGGAGACACAAACTTTTCACGAATCTGTTGCTTCATCTTGCGTATAGTTACTGACATTTTGCAAGTTCCTAATATGGATTCCCAATTCCCAAGGGCGTGTCTCTCTTTTAATAATCACGCTAGTTCTTACTATGTTTTCTACACCATTTCTGAAAACAAATGATCTCACAAAGCTTATACTTCCCTGGAGTTCAGGATAACCCAGTAACAAGTTAAAGAGGACTTTCAGAGTATACCCTGTCAAATCCTACACACGGAAATTGTTCGCAATAGGCCTACAGCAGGCTGGTACTGTGACGTGATATACTGTTCATGAAGAATTACATCGCCGGGCAACGAGCACCGTGGACTTTCGCTTCCCTCGTCATCTTCCTTGGTGATCGGCCTCCTTTCCTATCTTCAGAATTGACGATTACGTTGCTTTCCCGTGTTTATTACTTCATGCGTTTTCTGGCGACAAACTTGTCAAATCCCAGCCTTCAAGAAATGGGCGAAAAATCGCTTTCGATANTCCCTGGAGTTCAGGATAACCCAGTAACAAGTTAAAGAGGATTTTCAGAGTATACCCTGTCAAATCCTACACACGGAAATTGTTCGCAATAGGCCTACAGCAGGCTGGTACTGTGACGTGATATACTGTTCATGAAGAATTACATCGCCGGGCAACGAGCACCGTGGACTTTCGCTTCCCTCGTCATCTTCCTTGGTGATCGGCCTCCTTTCCTATCTTCAGAATTGACGATTACGTTGCTTTCCCGTGTTTCTTACTTCATGCGTTTTCTGGCGACAAACTTGTCAAATCCCAGCCTTCAAGAAATGGGCGAAAAATCGCTTTCGATATGCTTTACAATTTTCACGAACTCTGAACATTGTAAGAACAGTAGTAGAATATAAATGGGAAGTCGGGCACAAGAGCACAGGGCACCGGCGCTGGTGCCAGCCAGACGCCATCATAAATTCCCCTATTTCCCTTTAAAATTTTCCTGTTTTCCGCCAAAACCAACCAATTTTCCCTCTAAATTTCCTTTTTTTCCTTACAGTGTCCTTTTTTTTTTTTTGTCAGATTTACCGTTTTCCCCTCAAAAAGCAGTTGTAAAAACGACCCTCAGAAAGGCGCATTNCAGGGCACCGGCGCTGGTGCCAGCCAGACGCCATCATAAATTCCCCTATTTCCCTTTAAAATTTTCCTGTTTTCCGCCAAAACCAACCAATTTTCCCTCTAAATTTCCTTTTTTTCCTTACAGTGTCCTTTTTTTTTTTTTGTCAGATTTACCGTTTTCCCCTCAAAAAGCAGTTGTAAAAACGACCCTCAGAAAGGCGCATTTCAATCAATCGAAAGGATTTGGGAGGCTTGCTTCTTGAGGGCAGAGCCTCCACGGCTATATTGGTTTTATANCTTTACAATTTTCACGAACTCTGAACATTGTAAGAACAGTAGTAGAATATAAATGGGAAGTCGGGCACAAGAGCACGGGGCACCGGCGCTGGTGCCAGCCAGCCGCCATCTTAAATTCCCCTATTTCCCTTTAAAATTTTCCTGTTTTCCGCCAAAACCAACCAATTTTCCCTCTAAATTTCCGTTTTTTCCTTACAGTGTCCTTTTTTTTTTTGTCAGATTTACCGTTTTCCCCTCAAAAAGCAGTTGTAAAAACGACCCTCAGAAAGGCACATTTCAATCAATCGAAAGGATTTGGGAGGCTTGCTTCTTGAGGGCAGAGCCTCCACGGCTATATTGGTTTTATAGGCATAGGGTATGCCAAATCGATACACATGGCGCAGGGTCCGGAGTCACACCTGGCAATCAGCCATTTTCGTTCTGCCAGCCATTTTAGCCACCATGTTGTATGTCGGTAATCTTAACCTTTGACGTTGACCTGGTGACCTTTGACCTTGAAAACCAAAAAAATTAAAAAATCCAAAAATTTATAAAAAATTATTTTAAAAATTGCTATTAAATACTTATTTAAAAATTATCATTTAAAATTGATTTAAAATTATTATTAAATATTTATTAAAAAATTATTATTAAAAATGTATTATTAAAATATTAAAAAAGTTACTAAAACATTTTACTTAAAAATATTATTAAAATAATTTAAAAAATATATGTATTTAAAAAAAATTACATTTCCGGAGGTTTCCCACAGCACCACGTCCAGCAGACGACTGACCTCGTCCAGTCAATAACATTGATGGACGAGGTCACATTTTCTCATTCTTTCGAATGCACACCACCCACCTTTTTGGTTTTTACGTTTGTCATTTGTTTACATATTCAACAACTAGGCAGCACTGATGACTCAGACCACCATGTAGGAGCTGGGTGACCTTCACATTGACTTCACATATGCGACCTTGACCCGTATCCATGACCTTGGATAACATTAAACCCAAAAAAATCGAAAAATTCCCAAAAAACCTTAACACTTGACCCTATGACCCTTGACCCCGTGATCCTTGACCCTTCACCCCATGACCCCATGTCCATGTACTTGAACTTTCAGCCTCTTGTTTCTAGAATTTCCCACTTCATGCTCTATCATTCCATCTTGCTACTTCATGCTCTGTCATTCTATCTTTCTACTTCATGCTATGTCATTCCATCTTGTTTTTTCATACTCTGTCATTCCATATTCTCTCTACCACCTGTTTTCTCTCTTGCCCATTCTTCGTCCGTCATCTTGGATGTCATTTGCTGTAATTCTCTCACCGTCTGCTAGGGGTGCTGATGACGGCCATGTTGCTGTTTATTGCTCCTAGAGTGCACAGGTGTAGCCGATCGCTCTACACACCAGTGTGTATATTTATTCATGAATTTAAGGATGAAGTGTAATTTGCCATTTACGAGAAGGTGTAAATAGGGTATATAACTATTCAGATAATTAAAACAATTTGAATTCTTCCAATATTTTATATACAGGATCAGTATAAAAGAATATCCCAACTTTGAAGGTCTATAATATCAAAACCAAAGAACCTACAACCTTGATTGACCAACCTAATGAACCGTGGAACCGTGAAGTTTGTTTACTATACATTCTTAATTTTCAATATGACCACCATGAGCGGCCCGAACGACATCTCCGCGATAATCAAACTCGTTCCACGCTCTTGTCAGCATGTTTGGTGTTACGGTTTGGATGCTCTTAACAGCGAGGTCTTGAGGTGAGTATGGAGCAGCGCTGGAATGAAGGTGCGGGGAAAACGGGAAATCCCCGAGAAAAAACGCCGATCAGCTGCATCGTCCGGCACGATTCCACATGCGAAAATCCTGGAGTAACCCGGCCGGTGACTGAACCTGGTTCGCCTTGGTGGAAGGCGAGCAGGCTAACCGCTCAGCCATCGCAGACCCTGCACCTGATATAAAGATTTAAGCAATCTCCAAAGGCGAGGTGTGGTGTAGTGACATGAGTTCGATACCCGAACTATAAAAAATATTCTTTTGGGCTTAGAAAATCTGGTGTTTTTTCCCATAGATCGTGAATGTTGATGGATCATCGTCAAGTGCCTACACCATAACATGGAGGGTTGCTGGTAGAAGAGAAAGGAATGGTTAAAAAATAAAACAGAAAATTTTATAAATTTAAATTAATTATTTATTTATTTTATACATCAGAAATTCGTATTTCTGAAATCTTGCATGCGATTTGTATTCTCTATGCAATGTTCTCATGATGGCGTGCAGTGCAGCCAAAGTCTTGTTGCAATATCGACACTGTAGAAAAGATGTTCCCGAAGGTGCCGGCCCCGTCTCCATATTCGTTGAAGTCAGTTGTAGCCTTCTTTACATACTTAATTCAGAGTCGTTTACAGTCGACTGAGTTCTGTTTGACAAACAAACGAACTGAGAAATATTTTGAGGAAGGAATGTTTGTTTAGGAATAAATGATTTTTGAGGAATATTTTTTTTGAGGCATGTGGAATATTTCTGAGGAATGAGGAACATTTTTGAGGTTTTTTTTCAGATAGGCCAATGTTTCCTGAGGCAGCCACGCACCACGACGTCCATGAACTTACTGACTGTACTTGCTACAAGAAACTACACTCGGTTAATCCTTTCTATGGCAATGAATATTAATATCTTATTTTGTCACTACATTTATTGAACCGGAAGTGGTGAGACCGCGGATTAAATTGATGTCATCCTACCATTCCAAAATGCGTGCACATTTTTTCTTATAATACCGAAGTGTTATATATTAGAACTACTTTCGGCATTACACTTTTTAGGTAGGAAAATGCAAAGAGGCTAACACAATCTTACATTATAAACAAAATTATAACAGTGTTGACACGACAATATAAGTGATGAAAATTNACTATAAACAAAATTATAACAGTGTTGACACGACAATATAAGTGATGAAAATTAAAATGATAGGTATATTTAAAAGAAGTTTGTCTCCGCTTAGTTACATGATTAAGGAAACGGAATACCTGTTGATCTGTTATTTTCGAGACATAAGTAACAACCAGTTAAAAAAGGAACAAAACAAGNTAAGGAAACGGAATACCTGTTGATCTGTTATTTTCGAGACATAAGTAACAACCAGTTAAAAAAGGAACAAAACAAGGAAAATTTCACACGAAACGGTACAAGTGGTCGAGTGCCGCGATTTATGACAAAGCGTTGAAAATGTCTATGTATTAAATACGGATGCACGTGAGTGTGTTTCTTAGACGCCAGATGTTGACACGAATCACTGTCCACGGGTCTGATCTTTTCAGTCAAGGACATGTTTACGCGCAGACGGAAATAGCTCCAGCTGGAGGACAATGTATACGACACGGGCAGATCTCCGTACCGACCAGTCCATGATTCACAATCATTTAGGTCGGTCAGGCAAATATTTGTCGCCTTAAAAACTTCTTTTTTGTCTTAAACAATATCGGACGTAGCCTAGTGGGAGGCCTAACTGCACCCTATATGTATGTCACATGCGCCTTAATATGAAAGATTTATAAACTGTATTAATTTAGGATTTTGCTCATCTGCTTGATCACCGCATGCATTTCACATATGTATTTTCGACTAAGACAAAGTTAAAGCAAGATGGCTTGTGATCGTATAGAAAGCAACTTGTAAATCCGTAATCAGAAAAATGAAGCAGTAGTGACCGTAAACGAGATTTCATAGTAGCATAAATTGATATTAAACAAATTTTCATCTAGATATGCAAGTGGTTATAGTCAGGAGTTATGTAATAAACAATTATGTATCAGCATACNTTAAACAAATTTTCATCTAGATATGCAAGTGGTTATAGTCAGGAGTTATGTAATAAACAATTATGTATCAGCATACCAGGCTCGTTGACCAAATTACAAAATGCAAAGAAACTGCACAAATTTTAAAAGCGAACAATGCAAAAGTATTCTAAAATANCATTGACCAAATACTCGTTGACCAAATTACAAAATGCAAAGAAACTGCACAAATTTTAAAAGCGAACAATGCAAAAGTATTCTAAAATAATGTTGGAATCGCAGGAAGTTTAATTATATACATTTAATTGCGTGTGGTAGCAATGGGAGACTCGTTAAAGAAACTTCTCGGCCATGAAATAAAAAATATAAAAAGAGAAACGACGCTGTTTTCTTAACCAAAAATTGACAACATACTGAAACTAAGTCCAGCGTCTTATTGACGACATACTGAAACTAAGTCCAGCGTCTTATTGACGANCGCTGTTTTCTTAACCAAAAATTGACAACATACTGAAACTAAGTCCAGCGTCTTATTGACAACATACTGAAACTAAGTCCAGCGTCTTATTGACAACATACTGAAACTAAGTCCAGCGTCTTATTGACAACATACTGAAACTAAGTCCAGCGTCTTATTGACAACATACTGAAACTAAGTCCAGCGTCTTATTGACAACATACTGAAACTAAGTCCAGCGTCTTATTGACAACATACTGAAACTAAGTCCAGCGTCTTATTGACAACATACTGAAACTAAGTCCAGCGTCTTATTGACAACATACTGAAACTAAGTCCAGCGTCTTATTGACAACATACTGAAACTAAGTCCAGCGTCTTATTGACAACATACTGAAACTAAGTCCAGCGTCTTATTGACAACATACTGAAACTAAGTCCAGCGTCTTATTGACAACATACTGAAACTAAGTCCAGCGTCTTATTGACAACATACTGAAACTAAGTCCAGCGTCTTATTGACAACATACTGAAACTAAGTCCAGCGTCTTATTGACAACATACTGAAACTAAGTCCAGCGTCTTATTGACAACATACTGAAACTAAGTCCAGCGTCTTATTGACAACATACTGAAACTAAGTCCAGCGTCTTATTGACAACATACTGAAACTAAGTCCAGCGTCTTATTGACAACATACTGAAACTAAGTCCAGCGTCTTATTGACAACATACTGAAACTAAGTCCAGCGTCTTATTGACAACATACTGAAACTAAGTCCAGCGTCTTATTGACAACATACTGAAACTAAGTCCAGCGTCTTATTGACAACATACTGAAACTAAGTCCAGCGTCTTATTGACAACATACTGAAACTAAGTCCAGCGTCTTATTGACAACATACTGAAACTAAGTCCAGCGTCTTATTGACAACATACTGAAACTAAGTCCAGCGTCTTATTGACAACATACTGAAACTAAGTCCAGCGTCTTATTGACAACATACTGAAACTAAGTCCAGCGTCTTATTGACAACATACTGAAACTAAGTCCAGCGTCTTATTGACAACATACTGAAACTAAGTCCAGCGTCTTATTGACAACATACTGAAACTAAGTCCAGCGTCTTATTGACAACATACTGAAACTAAGTCCAGCGTCTTATTGGCGTATTCAGAAACACGAAGAGCGCACTGCAGATTCTGAAAAAGATCTAGAAAATGGAGCTGATGTGATTAATTAGCAACAGAATGACGTTCAGATAGGCGCCTGGTTGCAACGTGAGCTGAAGTGAAATCTTGCAGCCAGAAAGAACAGAGATCTTTAGTGTACGGGATTGCACCTAAAAACTGTCTGAGTAGTTTTCGTTTTATTATCAAGTCGAAGTCATAGAAGCTTTCCGTAGAAAAGAGACACTAGATTAAACATAAAAATGGTGCGTAAGTTTAAAGTTTCTCCAGTCTATTTGTAAGTTCTTCGGCGAGACCTACGTCACAGCTGTGAGAGAACCAAGACACGATCAAGGCTCTTGGAATGTCCAGTAAGATGGCATGAGAAAGGGACATGTGTAACGCATAACCGACAAGTGGAAGAACGAAGCTAGCGCGCTAATCAAGGGAGCAGTAGTACTGTCAAGATGGCGGCTTCACTGGTCAACATGCACCAAAGAGGAGCAGTGGTTCGTTATGATTTATCCTTCGAGNTACTGTCAAGATGGCGGCTTCACTGGTCAACATGCACCAAAGAGGAGCAGTGGTTCGTTATGATTTATCCTTCGAGTAGCGAAGAGATCAAACCCATCGAAATTCACCACTGAACCTAAGTGCGGTATGGTGATGCATGTCGCAAGTTCGACGAACAGGTGTAACAGGCGGTGCAAGAGTGGCTTGACACAACGCCAAAAGAACAGTTTTTCTCGAGGTATATCCAAGGCAATGGGACACTTCTGCACGAAATGTGATGTAATTTTACATTTTCTCTGTTCGGCAAAGTGTTGGATAAAAATATTCAAGGTTTTCATATGACTCACCTTTAACATACGCATATTCGCGTATACGCGTATTCGGTAGACTTCAATACTATAAGCACCCCAACATCAGTTTACCTATTGCCATTGGTTGCTGTCTGCTTGAGAAGGCGTTTTCATATTTGACCGGGCCACTCATAATTCGGTGACAACGGCACGGCTCCTACGTGATTCGTGTGCAGACAGTTAACACGTGTCAAAAAGTAATTCAGCCAATCAAGAAAGGTAAACCACTCTGCAGTGTTTTGAAGTATAACTTGTCTTGAAATTTTTTCGCGAAATTTCACTACCCTTACACATAACATCTATATATCATCGACTGATTTTTAGCGCGTCTTGAATGACAATGAAATGGCGCCATCGTAAAAGTGAAGGGGATGACAGTATCAATTCCACCTTATAACCGCTTACCATATTATCCCTAGTAAACTCGTATACTTGTTGCAAAATAACTGTTGTCGCGGTGCAAGGTCAGAAGCTATCACCAATACAGACAGTGCCTTTCTGTGGGCAAAGCTATTGGTTGCTGCTCAAACACAAACTATTTTATAATTTGTTTTCTTGCCATGGCTCTACTGAAACGATTTCTATAGGTTCCAGAGTGCCAGTTGTTATAAAAACTCGTAGGACGTTTCGCACCATTAATTTCAACTTTTGCAACACCTAAAATGAAAAGTAATGTTCACGTTAAGAAGTTAAAAATCTTCAGAATCAAAATTCATGACCGGACATTAAAAATCAAAGCTTGACATGACATACAGAACTACTTAACAACATTTTTGAAGATTATACGGTTTCAGTTATATCAGCATTTTCCCGTTTGGGATTGAAATTATTAAATAATAAGGGTATCTATGATTGCAGTTACAGATGTGAAATGAATAATGTAAAAGAAAAAAGTTGGATTTCGAAATAACTGTTAAGATGTTCACTGTGCCATCACAAGATTGCTTTTTAAATACTGACTCTGGAAATGAAGTTATATAGAAGAATATACACAAATACAAGATGGCGGGGGTACTAAATACGTTTCCCTTTCGATTGGACACACGGCGAAATTATGTAGTGCAATCGTCGTTGCCAACATAACGGATGCGTTACGTCTGTGTGTGCAAGTAAAAAGCTAAACATTCTCTTGGTTGTTGTAGGGGAGACCGAGGAGAGTTGTGACAGAGGTGAGTTGTGACAAAGCCGATTTCTCAGAACTTATGGTAGTTAGCGAGCTGGCAACGTCGCACGTCTCATTCGTTGTCGACCCCCCGCTTGACGAAGTGCGCGCCGGTGATATGTGCGGGGCGGTATTCTGTTTACGACGTCAGTTCGGAAGAAAATGCCAAAAGTAAGTTAGTAACCAATATTTCAATATCGTTTTAATTGATACGTATTAGGATAATTGCAATGCAATATTACNTGGTAGTTAGCGAGCTGGCAACGTCGCACGTCTCATTCGTTGTCGACCCCCCGCTTGACGAAGTGCGCGCCGGTGACCTGTGCGGGGCGGTATTCTGCTTACGACGTCAGTTCGGAAGAAAATGCGAAAAGTAAGTTAGTAACCAATATTTCAATATCGTTTTANGAGGAGAGTTGTGACAGAGGTGAGTTGTGACAAAGCCGATTTCTCAGAACTTATGGTAGTTAGCGAGCTGGCAACGTCGCACGTCTCATTCGTTGTCGACCCCCCGCTTGACGAAGTGCGCGCCGGTGACCTGTGCGGGGCGGTATTCTGCTTACGACGTCAGTTCGGAAGAAAATGCGAAAAGTAAGTTAGTAACCAATATTTCAATATCGTTTTAATTGATACGTATTAGGATAATTGCAATGCAATATTACACCTTTCAAGTATGGACTATTTAACTGTTAAAATGTGGCATTGCTTATCTAAATTCAATTCGTGTTGAGAGGTTATGAACATGAGTTGGCTAAAGCGCGGGTTTTGCGCACCTAGGCAAGTTGTGACAAACTGTCACAACTCTCCTCGGTATACTCACAACTAGTTTGTTTTGGTTGTAAACGTATTGTTTGGTGTGGCTTTGCATACAAAGGGCTTATTTTTTGTTTTAGCATGCCTAACCAATACGTGCGGAAGACGAACAGGGGCTTGGCCAGTATAGACATTTACGAACTAGCCTATGAAGAGGTGACTTTAAGAGGGCAGAGTCTTCGAACTGCTGCTAGTTCGTATAATCTAAACTACATGTCACTGTCTCGATTTATAAAAAAGGAAAACATCTGTAGAACAAAATCCAGCACTGAAACCTATATCTGTCGGGTATCAAAGACAGACAATTTTTACCGACGAGGAAGAAAAGACTTTATGCGAATATTTGTTGACTTGCACTGCTTACAATTATGGAAGTCAGGTTACTGATCGTAATTTGACCAATCCGGTTCCACGGCCAGCTATGGTCAATTTAGAAACACGAGCAGCAACTCCAGATATGCCTATTAATATACCTCAGAATGAGAATGTTGCAGTGGAAGAAAATCTAGAAGCAAGAGTCGCTAGTTTTGAACCTGTTGCTTCCACATCCAAGGTATTTTCACCGGAATCTGTAAGACCATTGCCAAAAGCTCCACCAAGAAAAGGTAAGCAAACAAACAGACGGAAAATTAAATCCGCTGTTTTGACCGACACACCTGTTAAGGATGAAATTGCAGCTATACAAGCCAATAAGAAGGTGAACAGCGTAAAAAAGAGGATGTTTAATGAGACAAAGGAGAAACCGAAGAAAGTAAAAGGAAAGATTCTAAAGAAAACTAAAAGCAAAGAGGACGATGATGAATGTGTTTGCTTGTGTTGCCTGGAACCTTTTACTAGCAGCAGACCAAATGAGGAGTGGGTTCAGTGTATCGATTGCAAGAACTGGTCACATGATGCATGTACTGGAGGAGAGCAGCAATATATTTGCCATAATTGCTTGTCGGACTAGACTTTGGGCGAATTTAATTCATATAACGCTCGGTGTTTTTGTCTTGATCTCATAATATGTGCCAATAATTGTTGTATTAATTTAAATGATTATAATGATTTCATAAGACTGTTATTGTAGTTTGCAGTATGTACCAAAGATCGAATAAAAAGGTACAAATTGTGTTCACATGTCGGTTTACTTATATTACTAATTTTAATCACCAATGATAGCATTACAATTAAAGTTTCTTCCATAAAATCCTCAAATGTACGTCTGTCACAACTCGCCTTAGCCTCTGTCACAACTTATCTCGGTAGTAGGAGAGTTGTGACACTAGACAGTGTTTAGGTTTTTAATTTGTTTCTCATGAATTATAACTATTTGTTTTATTTTTAGACTTGATTCCCATTGTTTAAAGGGTAAAGTACCTTGAGTTAATATAACTCTGATATTGAACTATAACTGATTATGATATGCTAGGAAACGTACAAAATGTCACAACACTCCTCGGTCTCCCCTAATTTGCTTTCGCCACGTCATTGACTTGTCGACACAGAACTCGCCATAGTAAAGCCTGGAGTATTTGTGAACTGAGTTAAGAGTAGGTTGCAATTCACATTCTTCTACACACTGGAACCACTATTGTTTGTTTATTGACTGCTGCCATATGAAACCTTTGAACAGTGCTGTTTATCTCTCGCCCTCACTATCGCTTCCTGTTTATAACTGGTTCAAGTTACTCTGGCCTTGTTTGACGATTACGTCCAGTCAATAATAGTACAGCAAAAGAGTAAGTACTAGGACTGTACCTTGCCCCNTTGATATTGAACTATAACTGATTATGATATGCTAGGAAACGTACAAAATGTCACAACACTCCTCGGTCTCCCCTAATTTGCTTTCGCCACGTCATTGACTTGTCGACACAGAACTCGCCATAGTAAAGCCTGGAGTATTTGTGAACTGAGTTAAGAGTAGATTGCAATTCACATTCTTCTACACACTGGAACCACTATTGTTTGTTTATTGACTGCTGCCATATGAAACCTTTGAANGCAATTCACATTCTTCTACACACTGGAACCACTATTGTTTGTTTATTGACTGCTGCCATATGAAACCTTTGAACAGCGCTGTTTATCTCTCGCCCTCACTATCGCTTCCTGTTTATAACTGGTTCAAGTTACGCTGGCCTTGTTTGACGATTACGTCCAGTCAATAATAGTACAGCAAAAGAGTAAGTACTAGGACTGTACCTTGCCCNGCTGGCCTTGTTTGACGATTACGTCCAGTCAATAATAGTACAGCAAAAGAGTAAGTACTAGGACTGTACCTTGCCCCCGAATGGATTCACGAATCACTGGTGAATAGTAATCGCCAAGTTTGCTGGAGCATATTTGGTCATGGATTTGGCGATCTTGATATGAACTTTTAACATCAGCGATTAGCCTACTAATGGATAGTGCGTGAGTTCATCATGTTCAGTCACGTATTTCATGGTAGTTCCATTTTTTTTTTCAAATCTAACTGTATACTTAAGTATTTTTATAATATATCTTTTATTCTGTTTAACTCTTTGCAGGCCAAAAATTAACTATTTTAATGTTATTGTTACAGTTACCCTTGGCCTAGTAGCCAGTAACGGAAGAACTGCTTAATTTCCGTTATTATTTCGTAACTTGCTAGAATAAAGCAAATTCACCCAGAAAATAAGCAACTTCGTGTAACTTACTTGGCAAGTACAGACGCTGTTATGTACTATACTAGGAATTGGGATGTCGCTAGTATATACTTAGTGACGTCGCAGGCGGGGCGAAGTATGGACATGTGTGTACTTGAAGAGAATTGGGACACAGCCTAAGAATCAATATTGCGTATATGAAGCGGTGCATCCCAGTGGTGGGNAACACAGGCAGAATGACATGCTTCTGAGGTGAGGCATGAAGGTGCCCATCGGCCCAGAAAGTGAGATGGAAATTAATGATTACCTTGTATCTACCTCAGCGCGATTCGTAATTTAATTGGCTATTCGCAATAGCACGGCCACAGAGTAGATAAATACACAGATACGAAATGGCGTGGAGGTTCCTTTAAAGTCGTCTTACCCATTCTCTAATTGGCTGTGCGAGGCTCTGGGAACGGACCTTGTGGCTGTGTGGCTGTTTGGCTAGTGTCGATTGGCTGGGCTACCGACTGGCAAGTAGGTTACCAGCCGCTGATTGGCGAACGACGTTCCGACGTACTGCTGGCCAGGGAAGCCATTTTGCTTACGTGTGCGATTTGAGTTTGCGGAATGAACTGCTGTTTCACACCTATATTTTTAAGTAGTCTGCGGTACAGTGTCGTTTACCTCCGTGGCAACATTAGTGGAGAATGGTTGCTCCTNCACCTATATTTTTAAGTAGTCTGCGGTACAGTGTCGTTTACCTCCGTGGCAACATTAGTGGAGAATGGTTGCTCCTCTGTGAATATTTTACGGTTGGCTAAAATTTCCTTTGGAACATGCTACACAAATTGTCGGCCAACAGGAAAAATTAAATACGTATATAGCATCTTGTAGCTTAGTCTATAGCCAGATAACAACGCGATCTTCGCAGCCGCTACCAACAACGGAAGAAACATGTCTGACATAAGCACAGTACGTTGAGAGGTAAGAAGCGATGAACATTTCCTGCAGAAAATCAAGTGTATAGACTGTTCACAATTAAATTGAGCACTTTTGAAATCCACCTTTGAAAAATGTTACTGCTCCTACCTGCATATGTTCCAATGGTCACACTGGATGGTAAGCTCTCATGAGCACAGTTGGCAACGGCGGAGGGAAAGTAGTTAAGTGTCTTGACAATGGATTAAAAGTGTTAGGTAAATGTTTGTGAATTTTCCAAAATATTCCTTTGATTTCTGTTTTTTAATGCATAGTGTATAGTAGGAAATTTGTAAAATATTTACTTTTGTAAACTCCACAGTTTCATCTGACCCTGACGCATAGTGGGTAGGCCCATGGCAACATTAACACTTTCCTAATGGTTGGTCCGGTACATACTCGGACCACCCTATATGGTCACGCCTATGGGTGTAAGAATGCAATACTCTGTGCATAGAAGTATAGTATATTCGCGGTTTCTTCATACTTTTTTTAATCAAACCTTTTAAAAATCACCCAATTATGACGTGTTTTGTTGTTTCCTGGATAGGTCATGTATCACAAACGTTTTATACATGTATTAATATAAAAGTGCCTTATGTTTGGTTAAATTGAGATTTTAATCGTAATTTGTTTATAAATTTGAATATTAGATTTTTAATTAATACAAGTAAAAATAGGGAGAAAGTAGATATGTTGGTAATGCCTAGTAATAAATAGTTCTTATGCAAAATATTATTAATCTGAGTGCGCACGAATGCGGTGCGTTGTCATTTTAGTGTAATTGTCTATACTATGTTAAACTTTGTTTATATGGGTGGAGGAATATCCTGAAAGTATAACTTCAGCAGGGCTTCAGGTGAGTGGGACGTGACCGTGAATGGACCATAGATGACTTTCTCAGTTTGTCGTGAAGAGCGTACGGGGCACGGTTGTAGGAGTGTCGGCGACTGCAACAGAGCAGCGAGGCTGGCTTGCAGCGCGGCGAGAGCCGGAGACGCCCACGTCCAGCGGCCGCCGCAGGAGGATCGATACCGGCGAGCCTCGTCTCGCAGCACAGACACCGCGCGAGGCGGCCTCGCTGCACACACACGCCGCCGGCACCTCATCACTATACTGTCCTTGCAGAGCTTTACCTAATTAGTAGATTTCTCGAATCGATCTAGATCGAGGCACAGATTACCGATGTGCATAGAAAATATGCAGGCAGTCTAGCTGGAGTCGGCGATGCTACCACCAAAGACGAAGTAGGGATGCTGGTCGCAGGCACACCATTAAACGAATGCTAAATCTTTAAATACACACTACAGCAGCTCGCTGGTTCAAACCGGTACTCTAAATTTGAGCAAATTTGTTTAATTTGGTGGAAGAGACAGGCATAAAAAAATAACGTACTAGACTTAATGCTGGAAACAATAGGGAAGAGAGAGCAATCTGTCAACTCTCGCATCAGACGAAGAACTGTGATGTGGCGTGCCTTTGGCTACATTAATTATTTGCAGAGGACGAGATATCATGCGAACAACAACAAATCACGAGCGAACAAAGTGATGTCATTGTTAAATCTCCAGAGCAGTCTATTAAGGGTGGAGGTTGAGCTGTAGTGGGTAAATGGGAGGATGGCGATGAGAAGGATGGGGGCCAGGTGTGACATAACCCAATGATTCGTTTTGGAGGGAGATGGATGGGTGGGGCTGGGGAAGGGGGGTAAATTGGTCGTCTATAGCCAATGAAATATAGTGGACGGGGGATGGATGCTTGTCGACAAAATAACCAATGAAAAAACGAGTGGTGGGGATCCGTTGTCAATCTGGTCATCGTGCCGGGAGCCGGGAAAAGTATAAAGTTGTTAATTTATTTTTAAAATTTTCAAAAAAATTCTAATTTTTACGGGTTTTCTCGAATTTTTGGGTTTAATTTAGTTTGGGGTCAAGGTCAAAATCTTGGATATCCAAGGTGATGGTTGTGGTCAATAATGTAATTTTTCCCTGATTTTAACTAAATTTATAAGCATTTGTGTCATTTTTCTTAATTTTTCGGGTTTAAAGTCATTCGGGGTCAAGGTCAAAGTCACCAAAATCTGACATGGCCGTCGGGTTCTTAAATTTAGTTTTCCCCGATTTTAACCATATTTTTACGACTTTTTGTGATTGGTCTTAATTTTTTGGGTTCAAGGTTATTGGGGATTAAGGTCAACGTTAAGTAAATTCGACATGTAAGTTGGGAACTTTAATGCAGTTTTCCCCCCGGTTTTTACTATATTTTTACGTTTTTTTGTGATTTTTCTCGATTTTACGACTTTGGATTCGACCCAGGTCAAATCATGGTCACAGGTAGAGTGTCTAGGTCACCCACATCCAAGATAACGGCCGGCTGATGTCACAACATGTCGGACGACCGGCTGCTGGCTCCTATGCCAGGTGCTGGTTGACCCACAATCGGCATATCCTATATCTACCAAATGCTTTGAGATGTTTATTTATTTCCTACAAACAATTTTAGCTTAATTAGATTAAATTCAAATAGGTAAAAGTATTTTTTCACATAAAAAGGGTTGTCCTTTGAAAATTAAGATGTAAACGAACACATTTATCACTGTTGACCACGTGACCTGTGACAGTTGAGTTGGTGTGGTATAAGTCACTGTTAAGTAGGTGCACAGAAGACGAAAAATCGGTCTGCCTCATCTTTGTTTTCAATGACGTCATCGCCAGTGCCAGAGTTAACAATTTATGTTTGACAGAGATGCAATAGCGTACAGACTCACAGTGCATGTNGCTGGCTCCTATGCCAGGTGCTGGTTGACCCACAATCGGCATATCCTATATCTACCAAATGCTTTGAGATGTTTATATATTTCCTACAAACAATTTTAGCTTAATTAGATTAAATTCAAATAGGTAAAAGTATTTTTTCAAATAAAAAGGGTTGTCCTTTGAAAATTAAGATGTAAACGAACACATTTATCACTGTTGACCACGTGACCTGTGACAGTTGAGTTGGTGTGGTATAAGTCACTGTTAAGTAGGTGCACAGAAGACGAAAAATCGGTCTGCCTCATCTTTGTTTTCAATTACGTCATCGCCAGTGCCAGAGTTAACAATTTATGTTTGACAGAGATGCAATAGCGTACAGACTCACAGTGCATGTNACGAGAAACATTGGTGAGGATCAGTTGCCTACTGGACGTGGTGCTGAGGAAACCTTCGGAAATGTATGTTTTTTTTATGTTTAATAATAATTTTTTTTAGTTACTTAAATTTTATGAATGACTTTTTGTATTTTTTGGAGAATTATGTGATTCTTGGGGTCAAGGTCATACAAGGTTATGGGGTCAATGTCGAAGGTAAAGTTAAAGGTCTCTTGGATTCAATATGGCAGTTGGGTGACATCATATCATGGAGGCTTGTCGATTTCAGTCCCCCGTTCACTCTAAGCCAAAACTTTCAAAATTGTAAGTTTCTTTTTAAATAAAATGTTTATATTTTTAAAATTATTTTTTTTAGCAATTTTTGTAATTTTTGAGGAATTTTTAAAACAATTTTGCAAATTTTTGGTTTCAAGTCATCCAAGGTCAAGTTCTTGGGTCAAGGTCACCTGGATCTAAGGTGGCATTAGAGTTACAACAGTGTAATTTTTACCTCATTTAAAAAAAAAAATTAAATTTTTAAATTTTTTTAGCGATTTTTTGTAATTATTGGGTTTTCAAGGTCAAAGGTCACCTGGATCAAAGTTAAGGTCAATGAAATCCAATATAGCAGACGAGATTGACACTGGCCGACCTGGCGAGGGCCGATCGTGTTTGGAGCTNCACTCTAAGCCAAAACTTTCAAAATTGTAAGTTTCTTTTTAAATAAAATGTTTATATTTTTAAAATTATTTTTTTTTAGCAATTTTGTAATTTTTGAGGAATTTTTAAAACAATTTTGCAAATTTTTGGTTTCAAGTCATCCAAAGTCAAGTTCTTGGGTCAAGGTCACCTGGATCTAAGGTGGCATTAGGGTTACAACAGTGTAATTTTTACCTCATTTAAAAAAAATTTAAATTTTTTAATTTTTTTAGCGTTTTTTTTGTAATTATTGGGTTTTCAAGGTCAAAGGTCACCTGGATTAAAGTCAAGGTCAATGAAATCCAATATAGCAGACGAGATTGACACTGGCCGACCTGGCGAGGGCCGATCGTGTTTGGAGCTTAGTCGATCCACCTGTCATCGAACTCCGAACCTCCTACATGTATATCTTTAAATAAATTCTTAAAGTAAGTTTTTAATTTTTTTAGTTTTTTCAATTTTTTTAAAATTTTTTTTTGAGGTTTTAAGGTTTTTTTTTTGGGATTATTAGATTTTTTTTAGTTTCAATGTCATACAAGGTCACGGACACAGGGGCAAGGTAAATCCCAACTGTAGCACAAAATAAGTATACCCTTAGTACCTCGTCAACCATGCATTTTGAATTGTTACTGGTAGAGATATGGTGCTCTGCTCAAGCTGCAACCTGTCGCAAGATGGTGGACAACGAATTAAATCCGCAGGGTGGATTGAATACACTGTATTTATTGCCCATCATTCCGTGGGCGTAATGGATGTTACCAAAATATATGTTGAGAGTATTCTGACCAGTGGGTCAATGAAGTTAAACCCCACACAAAAAAATAATTTGAGAAGGACAATTGAACAAGTTTATGGCTCATGGATTCACTTCACTATGAGAGACAGTGGAAAACTTTTGATGTTTCCGGACACTTTGTCAAGAGAGGAACTTGTTAGGAGAAATGAAAAATTATCTTTCAAAGTTTATAAAATTCAGTCATCTTCAGAACAGCAAGTTATTTCTACTGCTCTTCAACTGAAAAAAAGATATCCAGGACTTAAAGGAATTCAAAACCAACTGTGTTGCTTGCAATATCTGACCTGTTGACAGCATGTAACAACAAAAATGAATTTCTGCCATAATCTTTACGGTTATTTCTGACAACTCTACTTACAGGTGATCGTTCGAAAGCCACAAATGAGAGAGTTTTACGTCTTTATTTGGTTGTTTGGTAAAGATCTTGTGTTTGGTATGACCAATGGAGGTGTTAAGACTCCAAAACACATCCTTTTACCGTTTGCATTGAAAACATTAAATGGCAGAATTTGCGAACTGACAAGGTATTTGAACCGATGGGGTCACTGTCTTCCCCACCATCAGATAGAGAAAATCGAAACTGCCACTGCTGTGCAGAAAATCGGGGAAGGGATAGAACAAGAGTTGGCTATTCCTGGAAATATTTTCCCAGGCAAAAGAGACACTGTATGGAGCAGAAACTCCTCATCATTGCAATGGGATAGTAATACAGTTTTAATCAATGAATTAAATCGGTTTCACAGTTTCTGAAACAGTATCCGTCAAGAAAAATCAACGTACTCTTACTCGTACGCAAAACGAACCTGTGATTTCCAACCCTGGAGAACGAGATGGGCTAATTTTAGTATGCATAGAAGATTATTTACATAAAGAGTTTGTTTTAAAGTCAAAGCTAAANAAGAACGAGATGGGCTAATTTTAGTATGCATAGAAGATTATTTACATAAAGAGTTTGTTTTAAAGTCAAAGCTAAAAACCTGTTGTGGTTGATGTTGCGCAGCAATGATCCTCAACATCAGCGTATCCCTAGTTGGACTGGAATCAATATAATGACATGGAGAGATTGCAATATTCATCAGACAAGCATTGGCTATTTACCTACGATAAAGCCGACCTCCCGTGGCGCAGTCGGTTAGTGCGCCGCTGGTCTAGAGTGCGGGAGGTGCTGGGTGAGAATCCTAGGAAAGGCATGGGTGTTGTTGGTTTAAGTTAGGTTATAAGTTAGCTTTTAAGTCGTCCCCTGATAAGCCTTCAGGCATAACACCCCGGGATGTTAACAAGCCCTTTCCAATCAACCAAAAAACCTACGATAAATACCCCAGCAACTAGCATGAATAGTAAACATGAGATTTTAATACGCTCACTTAGAGACAAACTTTAACTGCAGTAATTGCCTATGTCTGCGTACCAAGTAATCTATGCAAAAGCAGTTGAAATTGTATGGAAGCATGCTGACAAATGCCATTCTGTAGTTTTCAACCTTGGTGGATTACACATAATCTGCAATTTCATGGGTATTATTGGCAAAAGATTTGAAGATTCTGGTTTACAATAACTTCTCCTAGAATCAGAGGTCTTAGCTGAAGGTTCCATAAGTGGAGTTTTGCATGAGAAGCATTACAACCGGGGCATTCGTATGCATAAGNAGAGGTCTTAGCTGAAGGTTCCATAAGTGGAGTTTTGCATGAGAAGCATTACAACCGGGGCATTCGTATGCATAAGATAGCATTTGAAGCACTTATGAGAATCATTCTGGTGAAGTTATGTTTTTGGGCAGAGTCTATAAATATGAATATGCCAACACAGTACTGGATGAATACAGGAACGACATAGCACAGTTATATGAAGAGTAGGAGCAGCTACCACAGAACAGTTCTCACCAATTTTGCCACAAGAAAGTGCTACCACAGTTGGAGAAATGTTTGAAGAATATTTAAAGTATCTCAAAGCATAAAATGGTGATTTGTCATCCTTTTGGATGTCCTATGTAGATATGGTGGACAATTTGTTAATGGCAATTCGAGCCACCAGGGAAGGATACTGGTCCTTCTATTTAGATAGTATTCGAAAGATGATGCCTTGCTGCGCTTGTGCTTGTGATTACATTAACTATGCACGTTATCTCCCAGTGTACTACAATGCAATGTTGGGTCTAAAAAAAAATCCATTAGTGTATGAAGCATTTCAGAAAGGTTATTTATCTGTGCAAATTGGAAAAACCAAACCATTTGGAAAGATATCTTTTCTGAATACCAAGTGATTGAAGAAACTGTCAACAAAGACACTCAAGGGCCCTATGGTACAGTTAAGTTCAGTACTTGTCAAGCTTCTGTTGAAATATTCTACTTGGTTTCAGATATCAGGGCACAATTTATCCGGATGTTTAGGATAGCAAAATACTCTTCATTCGAAAGCAACATAACTCACCCAGAACTATCACTTTCCAGGATCCAGAAAGATGAGAGACATGTTTCTTTGATGACTGACATATTGGCATGTGAATGAACTAATCTTTTCAATGAAAGTGATCTAGTCTACATATCTTCTGGTATCTTAGCTACTGAAGAGATCAGAAATGATTTGCTTACTGCTTACGGGAAAGGAGAAAAACATATGCAGATTTCAAGAAACAATGCCTCTACGAAAATGTGCAGGTCCAGGCATTCTTTTCTCCAATGCGTAAGTTATGCCTTGAGTAATTTTCCTACATGAAGAAAACCAATGGCACCAAAGTGAAGGAGAAGGAAGTAATTGTGAAATCTGATCGAGGTTTCTTTGGACGAATGGCAGTAATAGCANTGGCACCAAAGTGAAGGAGAAGGAAGTAATTGTGAAATCTGATCGAGGTTTCTTTGGACGAATGGCAGTAATAGCACAAAAAATAAATCTAGATATGAAGTTAGTTCTCTCTTACACTCTCGGGACACTACCTTGGTCTCTCGCAACACCACAGGGAACCATCAGGAAAACTGCCAACTCAAAGTTGATGGTGAAGTTGAGCAGAACATGTGAACCTACCGAGAAAATCCCACTAGAGTATTCAGCATACATTGTTGATGGAATGAATCAGATACACAAACTGCTAGATATTCCCAAAAGAAAAGTTGTTCTTTAAAATATTACATGAGTCTGGGACTTTTTTTCTAGTCGATATTGTGTTTGATACGTACTGATCTATATCCGTAAAAAACAGAGAGAATGCAGAGAGCTTCAGAAGATATTATGTAAACTCAGAACATTATGCCTGGTCATCCAGTGAAAAACTGGAAAATGTTCTTGAGAAACAACATCAATAAATCACAGCTCATTCGTTTTCTATGGAGTGAGTGGAGGAACCCCAGCTTCACTGAGAAACTTGGTAGCAAAGTTGTATTTCTGACATGCGATGAAAAATGCTGCCAACTGTTTCAATATCACCTGTTACAATCTTCGCAAGAGGAAGAACACATTCGACTTGTGTTACATGCTTTCCATGCACCAAAATTATACTTCTTTAGCATCATAGTCCAAAGTGATTATACAGACGTCGCAGTGATAATAATGAGCACATTTCCTGAGTTTTTCAAGCATTGTGGAAGTATACACTTAAATACGGGAACATCTAATCTTCTCCAGTACTATGATATGGGCATGATATACCGAGTAAATGACGCAAACATTTGTGCAGCTTCAACAAGACTTCATGTGACACAATAAGTGCGTTTTCTGAGAAAGGCAATGCAAAATATTTCATGCTTCTTAAAAATTAAGATGTTTCGCATTCTCTAACAGACCTTGCACAAGGGTTTGAATTTAAAAAANATATTTCATGCTTCTTAAAAATTAAGATGTTTCGCATTCTCTAACAGACCTTGCACAAGGGTTTGAATTTAAAAAATACAGTTGAAGCAATAGAAAAATCTGCCTGCAGACTGTATGGGCACAATACTGCATCGGTAAATGAACTNTAAAAAATACAGTTGAAGCAATAGAAAAATCTGCCTGCAGACTGTATGGGCACAATACTGCATCGGTAAATGAACTGAGGTATTCACTTTTCTGAGAGAAGAAAGGTATATCTAACTGAGTCCCACTTGCTGCCACTTTGCAAGCAAGATGTTAACAAACACATCCAAAGAGCCAAGTACCAGGCAACGATTTGAAAAAAATCTGTGGAAGCAGAACCGAACATACTAGAGCCGAATCTTCATGGCTGGACATCGCAAAACTCTCATGGGACGCCAGTATTAAACATTGACTGGGTGGACTGTCGCCATGCACCGGAAGCAGTTATGGAACTTTTGGCATGTTCTTGTAGAGTAAACTGCGTACCTGCTGTGTGCGAGTGTTTTAAATATGATCTGTGGTGCACCGACATGTGTAAAATACAAACATTTGAAAACTACCAGTAAGATACTGAAAATAGTGATATTATTGACAATTTTTCAGACACTGATGACGATAGTGGCATTGAATGAAATATTAACTTATAATTTGTAAGAATTACATGTTTCATTTTGGTGTATTCATGCAATTGAGTCAATGTTTCCTTCACTTGAGTAAGAGTAGCTATGCTTATTTCATTTCCATTATAAACTGAGTTACCCTCAGCCTACCAAATAACAATCTGTTCATGATTTTTTCATTTAAAACTTCCTTTCCTGTCATTTTTCAATTGGTATGGTGTGAATTTTTTTGGAAAATCACAGAAAACAACACAAAACAACTGTTGGAAACAGTTATAATGATACATATAACACTTTAGTGGCAACCATGTTTATGACATCATAAACACTAAAAGCTAACCTAAATAAAAAAGTATCATGCCTTAAAGACTTGCACCAAAATGCAGTAAAGGTCAGTAGAATAGGGGAAATTTACTCCCTCGAAATGAAACAGAATGCCCCTTTTTTGCATATGGCTCAAGAACTATATACAGAATTTTTGGAATCAGAAATTGAAAAACTAAACAATAAGTTACTAATATAACTAATGAGCATACTTTCCCCTAACATGGGTGCAATTAACTTCTAATTTCTTAAAAAACTGAGTAGGTAGGTAGCACTTGACGTCTCGTTGAAAGTAATATAATTACAGATGAAACCAGAAACATATGAAACAGTAGTGAGACAAATATAAATACACACGTGCCTTACCCAGGTCTCGAACCCAGAAAATCTCGTACTATAATATGATGTGCAATCAACTAAATTACGGTGGTCGGATTCGGAGCATCAACTTCGGATTTAACAAGTCTAATGTTTCGAATGATAAGGTTTAGTAACCTAAAATATTTACAGGTCTGTCATTTTGAAAGTAAGTGACTGAGCCTCTTAAAACATGTAAGTTTACATGGTCTGCCATAGTGCTACTTGTTTGAAGACTTTGGTGGAAATAAGTGTATTGGTCCTTGAGATATGGGATGGAAACATTATTTTCTTATTTTTTGGTATCATACAATATTGGCAAAAAAAAAAGGCTCTGTATACGATGCTTCTAATAAATACTGTCAACATACAAAGTTTGGTTTAATTTGGTTAAAATGTTTAATATGTGTGGCAAACGTATCTAAATTATTAATAAACCACCATTTTGAACATCGTTGCCTGACCCACTTAAATCATGGCTTTCTGTAGCATTTATGTGATGTAAATTTGATGGAAATCAGTTGAACTCTTCCAGAAATATGACAAAATGTTCAATTTTTTCAACTAGCACTATTTTGCAAAAAGATTAAAATAATTTGATTTCTGTGTGCATAAATTATGCTTCTAAAGAATACTGTTTGTGTACATAATTTGGTAGATAATTTTTAATTGTTTCATAGATACAACATACTAAACTAAATAATTTATATTAACACTATTAAAAAAAGAACTGCCGCACCTGAAATATGCCAGTTTACATAGCAAAATGTAGCACTACTTGCGTGTAAAATTTGGTGGGAATCGGTTGATTCGTCGTTGAGATATGACATAAGACCTTCACATTTTTCATGTGATGATCTTAATAAACGGAGGAAAAAGTTATGTATTAGCAGGTTCGATGATTGTATATTGCCAGTATGCAAAGTTAAGATAAAATCGATTACATACTTTCGTAGATATAGCACACTANCATAGCAAAATGTAGCACTACTTGCGTGTAAAATTTGGTGGGAATCGGTTGATTCGTCGTTGAGATATGACATAAGGCCTTCACATTTTTCATGTGATGATCTTAATAAACGGAGGAAAAAGTTATGTATTAGCAGATTCGATGATTGTATATTGCCAGTATGCAAAGTTAAGATAAAATCGATTACATACTTTCGTACATATAGCACACTANATTCGATGATTGTATATTGCCAGTATGCAAAGTTAAGATAAAATCGATTACATACTTTCGTACATATAGCACACTAAAAAATATATATTTTATAGCAGTTATTCTGAATATAAGTGTCTGTCACAATTAAAATATACATTTTTAAATAAAACCTATCAAAGTACAATTTCTTCACCAAATTAGGTAATGATAGGTTGATTGTCTCATAAGATATGATATAAAAATGTTATTTATTGGTGTGGCGCTATCTTACAAAATGGCAGACAAAATATGTTTTGTGTAGAAACAGTTAATAGGTGTAATGTCTACTGTCAGTATACAAAGTTAAGTTAGAATTAATTGCATGGTTTCGACGACACCACATTTTAAGCTAAGATATCGAGATGGCAGCCATCTTGAAAATAAGTGTCAAACAAACTTAAAACATACCACTTAACATAATCTGCCGCAATAATGCTTGTTTGCTAAGTTTGATAGTAATCGGTCAATTGTTTCCCGAACTATGACATAAAAATGTATTTATTAATGTGTTGCTATCTTACAAAATGGCTGATAAAAGATAATATGTGTAGATACAGTAGATAGTTGAATTATATACTGACAGAATACAAAGTTAAGTTGCAATTTATTATGTGGTTTCGACGACATAGCATTCTAAAGTAAAATGGCTGTATGACCGCCATTTTGTAAATAAGTGTATAGCATATTTAAAACATATAATTTAACATCATTTGCCGCAGTTCTACTTGTTTGCGACATTTGGTAGGAATCGGTTGATCTTTTACCGAGATATGACATAAAAAACTTTATTTGTTCATGTAGCACTATCTTACTTTCCACTCACTATATTATATAACCTTTCCAGTCCTCGTTTAATTAGAAGTTCATTTTCTGCGATTTTACTGCAGAAAAATTTTCAATTAAATTGCCAAACGAAATTGCATCCAGCAATGCATCATTTATAGCAAAAGAAGCCATCCCAGAAAGTCCCTCTTCACTTGCAGAATTTCATAAGTAGTTCTTCACCCTTCTCATAACTGATAAGGAATGTTCAGAACTTGCATTGGTCAAAGGAATACACAAAATACCCGGAAGAAAGTGTCTATATTCGGATAAGTAGCGCGATTAAGCCCTTACTTCTAATAGTTTTTAGTAAATTCAAGGAGATTGTCCATCTAGTTTTATTTCTTTGAGAAACTCCTGGCAGTGGACATACTCTTAAATTAATTCACTATCAACATCATCGGGATAATCTTCAACAGCTTTCCTGGCATATTCTCTAATATCATGAAGTGGTATCGAAAATAATTGACTAAGAAAGCCCAATATTAAGTGGGTATTTATTTGTATATGCAGATATTCTGCGCGATAGCTCCAAAACCAGTTTATCAATGGTAAACAAACATGTGTTTATCTTGGTATACTTCCTGCAGTCAAAAATCGTGTCACTGTCTCTATTGATCTCATCACACTGCAGTCTTCTCCTCTTGACTTTTCTTTCATCTTCATACTCTTCACATACAGGTATTTTTTTCCCTTCAGATTCATATAAGTCAAATCTGTCCCGGAGCCCGTTTGCATAACTATTTAGTTACTACGTTAGGACTAAGTCATTCAAATTAGTAGTGATATTTTGAAGATCCTTGCTCACTCTATCAAACCGCTCTAGAATCTCTGTCCAAAATCTGGTTAATATCCCGGTCCCCAAGATAGAAAATATAGCACAGAAATCTTCAGCCTCAGCTCGTGTTTCCGGTTTTTTACTATGGTCGTTGGTAATTTTTGTGGCATCTGAATGAAAAGCTTGGTAGGATGTTGTCATTGCTTTTCATGCATCATGTCTTGCAGACTACCATGTTGTTGACAAAGTCTTCGGCAGTAGCTTTATATCAGCATTACTTGTTTTAATTTTCAATTTGGAATATTCCCTATCTGCCTGTAAACTCACAAAAAAAAAAAACTTGCGCGAACATAAAACAAGCAGTCAATTTTAAGCAACATGAAGCAGCTAACTCCTACTAGATTCAAAGAATGTGCTGCACATGGCACGAAAAGAGCCAGCGGATTGTGAAATTTGAATTTGGCTTGTAGTCCATCGTAAGCACCTGCCATCCTAGGAGCGTTGTCGTAAGACTGTCCTCTGCAGTATTTAATGCCAACTTTAAAATCTGAAATAACTTTCAGTACAGTTATTTCTAAACTGTGAGCACTGTGGCGAGTCTGAGGTATAAACGTTACAAATCTCTCTACAGAGTCACCACTCTTTGAAACTATCCGTACTATGAATGTAATATAACAGTGAGTAATATCAGCAGAAGAATATACAGAAATTAAGTAATATTCATTGGCCTTCAGTTCAGCAAATAATTCATTCTCCACATAATACGCTGAAATAAAATCCAGAAAGTCCCAGGAAGTTCCCACTGTCGTTTGAGGCAACAGTTTCATTGAACCCTCGAAGGGCTAAGCTCCTCTTCCCAAGAATTGGATAACGCTTATGGCCATGCAAGATCTGTTTCAAGTGCAAAACCTCTATCAAGTATTGCTCATGAAGCTTAAAATCTTCTACTTTACCAAACACTTTTTCTCAAGAGACATAAGTTTTCACATTATTCCATGCTCATGACTTCGCTTATGTTCACTGAAACTATTTTCATTTTTTAATATCATGTTTCCAATCACTGAATATTACACAAAGCAAACCCAAATTTTTGTTTTCAGTCCCAGAAAAAAATTTACAAGGAATGCAAAAAAAAAAGCCACACTCTGAATATCGTAGCCACTCCCTCTTTATAGTTTCACCATTTTTTAATCTGTGAAAAACATTGTCTTGGCAACTGATCTTGAAACTGTTCCATACACACTCTTAGAGTTTTTGAAATCCAGTTCATTTAGATTTTCTTGAGCGGGAATGTTCCTGATAATAAGATCTATATTCACTTAATTAATGGGAGGCCATTTAGCTGGGTCCGAGAAGTCAACTCCAGTAAGGTTACCACATTCAGAAACTTATATATAGACGTCGACCCTGCAGTTGATGAATGGTTAAATGTAGTCCTCCTGAGTGTGGCATGCCTCAAATAAAATTTGGCACCTCTGCAGAATTTCTTTGAAAATTGAAAAATTTTAAAATGCGGATTTTTAACAAGTGCATGGTTTCAACAAGGGCCCCTTAAAAACAGGCGCCCTTGGGCAATTGCCCGGTTTGCCCCTTATGTTAAGAGGGCCCTGATTATAATCCATTAAAACCAACTTTAAATTCCCACAGAGCAATAATAATCGAATGGGGAGTGTTGAGATAAGAAGTTTGGACGGCACTCAACATCTATGGTCTTGAAAGCCGATGAGAGTGAAGTCAGGTTGACATGCTGCAGCGCCAGAATGCAAGGGCGGGGGAAA
Organism: Clitarchus hookeri; assembly: GCA_002778355.1. Lineage (NCBI taxonomy): Eukaryota > Metazoa > Arthropoda > Insecta > Phasmatodea > Phasmatidae > Clitarchus > Clitarchus hookeri. Next base: position 508,337 of record NQII01000846.1, on the reverse strand, counting down.
TGGGAGATCCCGAGAAAATCAGCGTCATCGTTCGGTACGATTACGACTTGCGACAATCCGGGAGTGACCCCGCCGGGAATCTAATCCGGACTGTCTTGGTGGGAGGCTCTAGCCACTGCACCACTGCGGTCCCGAGTGGGGAGTGTACATGTAGTGACAAACCAAATCTATGGGGGAATCCGTATGCGCTTGTTTAACCTGAGTATGATTTGGAATGAAGCCTTGATTTGGAGAAGCGGTGGAATGCGAAAGAGAAGACGAAATGGGGTTTCCCCAAGACAGCCCACCATGGCAACGTTCGTCGCGTTTCTCTCGCATTAAAAACTCGAGTTTGGCCATGCTAGGAATCGAACTCAGATCGCTGTGGTGTGAGACGAGTGATCCGAACACTACGCCAGTGTGGTCCCACATTCATACTTAACAAAAACTGTTTTGAAAGGAAACTTGCGATGAAATACAGGACTAACTATACGTCTTACAAAAAATTTTTTTACAAAGACAAAATCTCAAACTACGGATACGTTGGATACTCTTGGTATTTGAATGAAAAGGTGAAGGTAGAGTTTTTAAGTCNGACAAAATCTCAAACTACGGATACGTTGGATACTCTTGGTATTTGAATGAAAAGGTGAAGGTAGAGTTTTTAAGTCGCACAGATATTCACAGAAAGGCTTTAGATGACGGGAACTCCTGATTGTAGTGGGCTCCAACCACATGAATACTGACTCGACGCTCATGAATTGTGAGCAATTTTGGGGATGGGAATTGAGAACACACGACCCTCGCTACATGGGCGTGGCGCCTAAGCGACCATGTCTACCGAGGACCCCTATTCTAAAGTAAATGTTACACTGTCAAACACGAGAAGTCTTCTGGCACAGGACTGGCACGTTAAGACGAATTTTTCATTGTAATGTTGCAAAAGGACACTGAAAAAATCGTGAAAATACTCCGAAATGGACAGTGTAATTTTACACAATAACAAGGCTTGTAATTTAAAAATATCACATCTGTATCTGTAAAATTATATAAGACGTAATGTGTTATATTACATATTTTTGCGTATTCAAAACTTAATATTCTTGTGTAAAAATACAGTAGGCTTGTTNGACAAAATCTCAAACTACGGATACGTTGGATACTCTTGGTATTTGAATGAAAAGGTGAAGGTAGAGTTTTTAAGTCACACAGATATTCACAGAAAGGCTTTAGATGACGGGAACTCCTGATTGTAGTGGGCTCCAAACCACATGAATACTGACTCGACGCTCATGAATTGTGAGCAATTTTGGGGATGGGAATTGAGAACACACGACCCTCGCTACATGGGCGTGACGCCTAAGCGACCATGTCTACCGAGGACCCCTATTCTAAAGTAAATGTTACACTGTCAAACACGAGAAGTCTTCTGGTACAGGACTGGCACGTTAAGACGAATTTTTCATTGTAATGTTGCAAAAGGACACTGAAAAAATCGTGAAAATACTCCGAAATGGACAGTGTAATTTTACACAATAACAAGGCTTGTAATTTAAAAATATCACATCTGTATCTGTAAAATTATATAATACGTAATGTGTTATATTACATATTTTTGCGTATTCAAAACTTAATATTCTTGTGTAAAAATACAGTAGGCTTGTTNTACGTAATGTGTTATATTACATATTTTTGCGTATTCAAAACTTAATATTCTTGTGTAAAAATACAGTAGGCTTGTTTAAATCACCGCTTAATTACGAGTGTAAATATTTATGAACAATTGAGGCACATTCTTTCACCTCACAATTGTTACACATATTAACAGAACAGTCTTTTCTAAATAACGGCACAAATTTCTATATAAAATATTGTTAATCGTATTATACGAGTTGCATTATTTTACCTCGTCATCGATTATTTTAATGCATGGAATGTTTGCGTATCTCAACTATTTCGTTATGATGATATAACATACCATGAATTCTGTTTGAAATGATATGAATTTGTAATTGTAAAATTTAAAATGTTGAATTATTTCAAGATATAAAATTAAAATCATTCGTTACAACACGTCAATATGGAAAGTGTAGTTTTTCAGTTTCTGTTGTGTAAACTGGTAAATACGCCAATTAGTGTAAAATAAAACAAATCTCTTCTTTCGGATGTGGAACAACATGAATTCTATTACAAAAATATTGCCCCCCCCCCTCCTTACCAACGATAGCATATTATTAAGCAAAAGAAAACTAGATATTTTAAAATGATATCACTGCTCGTGTAAACTGAGTGCATATATTACGGCAGCTTAACACATGTCATGTAATTTCTTCTCACAATGGCTGCCTTAATTTACACAATAGAAACGTCTAAATCGCATCACTAGTGACTCATGGAAATGTAGTAATCATATGTATTAAATGTGGTGCGTCTATTCACAACGTCATCGTTCTTTTCAATTTACAAAATGTGTATTTATTTTGAGTATTTGCTTAAATTGAAATAACGATCCTAACGTATTTATGGAATTATATCTTTACATCACTCTGTTGAACTAAAATTACAAGAAATTGCAATTTTTAGTGATGTTTATTTTACAGAGTGAACTAACTACATTATTGAAATTGAAAATGTATGTCATTTTATCATTTTTAATTGTTAGATGCTACCAAAACGGTAACACTAGTGTATATATATATGTGTGTGTGTNTATGTCATTTTATCATTTTTAATTGTTAGATGCTACCAAAACGGTAACACTAGTGTATATATATATGTGTGTGTGTTTGTGTGTGTGTGTGTTTTCATGAAACTTTAAATTTAAAAATGCTGCTTATTTTTAAAATATAGCTAGTGGCATTAANTGTGTGTGTGTGTGTTTTCATGAAACTTTAAATTTAAAAATGCTGCTTATTTTTAAAATATAGCTAGTGGCATTAATAACCACGAATGTTCATTTATTTTAACTGTGGTAAATTTCCTAACATTATGACTTCAATGGCTGCACGAAACTGTATGGAATTGCAATCATCAGTTTATACATTATGCGTATTTTACTAGCCTAGCCTATGTATCTGGTGATGTTTGCATTAATTACCTAGCGAGGTGGCACAGTAGATTACAGTAGAGCGCCACGCTCTACTGTAATCGCATTCGGGAGGACCAGGTTTTAATTGCCGGTCCGGCTATCCTGATTTCAATTTTTCATGGTGTCCCGAAATCACACCAAGTGAATTTTGGGATGGTTCCTTAATAAAGGCCATGGCCAATTCCTTCCAGTTCCTACTNGTCCCGAAATCACACCAAGTGAATTTTGGGATGGTTCCTTAATAAAGGCCATGGCCAATTCCTTCCAGTTCCTACTTGTCCGCGCAACTTGCTTCGTCTATAATGACCTCGCTGTCAACGAGACGTTAATCCTTACCTTTACGTTCATTTTACCCCTTCACTGGCAATGTTTATATGTGTGAGTGTTAGGAGTGTATTTTAACTACTTGGTCATATCAACTTAACAACAGCAGTGACTATGTGATGTCGCATGTAACTGGGATGTTTAATTCACGCATGTTGTAAACGTACATTACTAAATGTAGTAGTGTTCGTGACGAGTATATAAAACATAAGTAAGCTTCTTGAATAAAACACGTAGGGTTTGGTGACTTCTAAACAGAAGAAAGCTTTTAGGAAAACATTGGCTATTTACCGAGTTATGGTCATGCTGGTGCAGTGGCAGTAATTAAAGCCGGCGTAACTGTAAGTAGACTGCCAATGTTGACAGCAGATCTGAAAGACTGTATCTGGTGTAGTATGTCGTGTATTCAGGCGTAAGGTCAACATTGAGGATACTTATTGTGTATTAGCTTCAACTTCTGCCTTTGAAAGAGTGTTGAAAGTCATATTCATGCCGGTACATAGAGTTCATTAGTATTGTTCTTTCATGCCTTTTATGCTGATGTCTTTCGTCTTCCAAAAAGACTTACTTGTCACAGACTGTGAAATTTTGATATATATATATNGCCTTTTATGCTGATGTCTTTCGTCTTCCAAAAAGACTTACTTGTCACAGACTGTGAAATTTTGATATATATATATGACGATCGTATTGTTACTATTTTGATATTTTGTTGGCAATTATCCTTAACGGGGATATATGGGNGCCTTTTATGCTGATGTCTTTCGTCTTCCAAAAAGACTTACTTGTCACAGACTGTGAAATTTTGATATATATATATATATATATATATATATATATGACGATCGTATTGTTACTATTTTGATATTTTGTTGGCAATTATCCTTAACGGGGATATATGGGCGTAACAAGTTATTGATAAGAGTTACGTAATGAACACCATATAAAAGAGGTTTATTTAACATTAAGATTGTACAATATTATTCCAATATAAATATGATTTAATATGAACTGGGGGAGCTATACAAATATACTGAAATATTAAATTATATTATTTTATAAAGATTTAACCAGCTACGCTCTGAGTAAAGCCTAATTGCAGAGTCCTCACCTTGTTCATAATTCCGAAGGCTGATTAAGATGGAGGAAGTCGACGGCCGGACACACCCATCTTCAATGGTCTTCTCGTTCCAATGGCCCGACGACAAGATTCACCGCCCACGGACTACACTGTCCTATATCGGCTGCGTTGTTCCCGTTTACTGGCCGGTGGAGGGGATTTCTGTGGTTTGCGATTTCATAACTAATTTCAGCAATCACGGCCCGTGTCCTGGATAAATAAGTGAAGGTGTGATCAGGCAGGCCGCTCAGTTAAGGGCCTGACCTTAACTCGTAACAGTATGATGTTTCATCTGAGATTTGTTTGACTATATCATTGGTACTAAGACAGGTACATTTTTTACTTCAGCCTAACCCTACCGAAAATTTAAGTTCTTCAGTGAAACATAGTGCATCTAAGTTAATTTTTAATACCTATATTTAAAAAGCAGGCGGATAACGTTTTTCAATTCTCGCTAAAATCTAGAATTTTTAAATTACTTCTGAGATTTAACAATAACATTACACATGCAGGCATAACGAATTTAAGTTAAGAAAGTTACGATTTAGTATCATAAATTTGATGGTATTTCACTCAAACGGCGTAAAAGTTGTCCGGAAGTTTTCCGTTTATCTAAAATCATTAATATGATTAAGAACTGATAGAAAAAAATATTAGCAGAAAATATTGTGTGCTTTAAAGTTTTTTGTTGGGCTTGTTAACACCTTCACTTTCATACCTGTAGGCAAACACTGGTAGGCGGCTTGCGTGCTAAAATAATATTAATTTAAATCGTAGAATGGCACACACACCCACGGCTTACCTGGAATTTATACATAGAACCTCGCGAATACCTTTGTTATTAATTATTTATTCTGACACATCTGGACTATTTGACCATTATAATTGTCTTGAAAGCTTTTATAATCACGGTCTAATGAAACAAGTCAGACATACGTGTACCGTGCATTCACTTCATACTGGAAAAATGCATCTTTGTTGAATCCATAAATAATGCTCGTGTGGGTGAAGAAGTTGTTATTTAAAGCCAAGCGCGTGTGTAAATGATACGTAGTTAATAGAAACGATATGTGTGGTGCCACCGTTTTTCATCATTGCCGAAGCTCAGAGCGGGGGTAGATCAGGCCCCGTGAGGGGCCCTTCACCGCCCAATGGGGTTTCACATGACCTAAAGGAAGATTAGGAAGAAGCAAGATTGGCCCCCTCCCAACTCCCCGCACCATCCCAATCTGTAGTTACGGAGGTTGCCCTCCGCAGCTAATTTAATGGGCCCACTGAGTTTCCCCAGCAAACCCGGTCCCCAAGAATGTTCCCATCCCCTCCCCCCGTCTTCACACAGGAAGAGCAGAGGGAGGCAACTCTGCCTGGCAAGTGGCTCTACTTTAGTATAACATTTAGAAAATCAGGTTAAGTTAATAATAACCTGGACAAGGAATATAATTCCCCGGCCAGGTTTTATAAATTAAAAGTGGAATCTAGTACCAAATGATAAGAGAATAAAAATCCCGTGACTCTAAAGAACGCGAAGTAAAGTTGGCTGTGCTCACGCATGAAATGTGGGTGAGGCTGAAATTATGGTTGTGACTAAGAACTGCAGTTAAAAATTAAAGAGAAAAGCTTTACTGGGAAATAATTAGATATGCAATAAATAAGACGTCGCGTTTATGAAGCTAAGATCGCTGGAGACGCATGGCAAATGTGCGGGAGAGATGAGTGCGCTGCGAGAGCAGAAGGCGGAGAACGCACACGGGCGCGGGGGTTTGTAGAGTGCGGGTTATAGATGAGTTTTCGTTAAGTAACTGGGAGACCTAAGCGCGGACTAGTTTTGTTAAATTATCTTACATTTTAATACTTTTTAGGTACTTAAGCGGGGCATTTTAGGACTTTTTAGTCGGGTGTTTGTGTCCGGGAGGTATTTACCGAGTTTTCTAATTATTTGATTATTGTGGGTTTCAATTTTATCGTATTATGAAATATTTTGCGAGACTATTTTATTTCCAATTAAAGGTATTTTTAGGGCTTCATGCAAGTCTAAGGTACGTGTGAATCTATTGTTAGGCCAAGGTATTTAGCTTGTGGGGAGTAGGGGATTACTTCGTTATTGTATTTTAGTGGTTTTAAGTTGTTAGGTTTCCTTCTCCGTGATATTAGTAGAGCCTGGAATTTTTCCGCCTTTATTTTAATTTTCCACCTGTCGTCCCATTCTCTCAGCTCGTCTAACTGTAGTTGGACATATAAACGAACATTGTCTATTGATTTATCATGGGCAAAGATAACAGTATCATCAGCATACATTTGAACTGTAGCAATATTATTAGGGATGTCAGCTGTATAAATATTATAAAGGAAGGGAGATAGTGCGGAGCCCTGTGGAACACCCGCTCGTAGAGAGCGCGTGCTAGATACGCCGTTATTACTGCTGACGTAAAACTTTATATTTGTGAAATAACTTTTAAGTAGGCGGATGTAGCAGTCCGGGAATTTAAAGTTAATGAGTTTTTGTAGTAGGCCAGGTATTTATACTTTATCGAAGGCTTTTGCTGCATCCATAAAGACCGCGATTGTCAATTTTTTTTACCATTATTAGCTGATACTGTTTCTGTGATAAGTTCAGTTAGTGCATGAGTGGTTGAGTGGCCTGCTCTGAAACCAAACTGCGTTTTATGTATTATTTTATTTTTGTGTGCATAAGTATTTAATTTTGCCAGGAGTAGTTTTTCAAATAATTTACTAAGAGAGTTGAGAAGCGATATCGGGCGACGGTTTTGGGGTAGAGAGGGGTCTTTGCGTGGTTTAGGAATTGTAATTATTTTCGCCCGTTTCCAGTTTAAAGGGAAATATTTAAGTTGTAAAATGGCGTTAAATATTTTTAGCATGAAACAAAGCGCCGGAAAGGGTAGGTTTTTTTTTAACGTTTGATAATTTTATCTTCCCCGGGGGCCTTTTTTGAATTAACTGACTTAATTGCAAGCATTAATTCATGGAAGGCAATGTATTGCGGCTTTATTTTGGCTTTATTATTTAGGAAATTAGTTGTATTTGTAATTACGTCCCTTGTGAAGTCAGGATCTCCGATTGCAAGCCAGGTTTATGTATCTGCACTTTGGACAACCCTGAGTACGTATGTACTTTCGTTTACCTGAGATGGCTACTAACGGAATGAGGAGTTGGGCCGTCTCTGCCGCTTTGAGTACCGGTACTCCAGGTTGTAACTCATGACGTCACTGTTCCCTTGCGCTCCCTTCCAGGCTAGGGATGCACGCTGCAGGTAGTCTAGAACCTTGGGTTTTGCGGGAACTGAAGTCTCTGTGAACTAGCATTTATAAGCAAACGGTCGCGGTCGTCATTTTTTTAGTTTGCAGTTCGTGTTTTCAAAACCATGCGTTTTGTCGAAAAATTAGTATTTTAATCCCCGCAAGAATGGAAAATCGCGAGTTTATTACTGCTGCAAACCACATTTGCACACAAAAGCTGATTATTTTCTAGTCGCTGTAAATTAAAATTCTACAAAAACGATGTCCAAAATTAGTTAAATAAAATGTTTAAAACATAAAAAAAAAGTTTTTTTGTCCAAACAAATTGATAAACTCCTTAGGAAAAAGAAGTGCTGACGGGAAAAAGAAGACTTTTCTGCTACTACTCTCAGGTAGATTTTGCCAAAAGCTTATGATTATATCAGAAACAAAGTGGCCTTGTCATTGCCAGCGTTGTCGAATCGCCGAAAACGGACTAGCAATTTAAGGCGTAGGCTGGAAATTCAAACTGAAATACTAGCAGTTCTTTAAGCTGCATCTAAAACAGAGCGCCTAACAGTTCTATCATTTGACGAGATGACTGTGGATTCAAGATTGTGGAGTGGAGAGATTTGGACGACTTTTAAAATGTCTTGAGATCCGATGAGGGTGAAGCGGTGTATGGAGCAGCACCGGGATGCAAGGGCGGGGGAAATGGGAGATCCCAGAGAAAATCCATCGATCAGCGGCATCGTCCAGCACGATTCCCACTGGCAAAATTCCGGGAGCGATCCCACCGGGAATCGAACCCGGCTCGCCTTGGTGGGAGGCGAGTAGTCTGACTACTACAACACCGCAACCCCGTTCAAGATTGTGTTATGATCAAAGAGAAAATATGATTCTTAATGCCAAATATAAACGTACAAGTAATTATGACTCGAGGACTGGCTTCAAAGTAGAAACCGCTTTTATTTTATGACTTTGACAGGGATATGAAAAAAGAGTTGCTTTTCGAAGCTATACCATCGCTGGAAGAACTGTAATTTTCTGTTGTTGCAATAGTAAGAGATATGGGCGGAAGTAATGTAGGCTTGTGGAAAGCACTCACTCACCATCAAACACTACGTCCGTATAATTCCTCACCCTGTGTGGATTTTCGCAGATTTTCCACATCTCACAAAATTGTTAAGAAATGTTTTTCTGGATAACTGAATACAGCTTCCAAGTAGAACATTTTTTTAGAAAGGAGCACTTGCAAGCTATAATATAAAATGATCAACTGAAGTTGTCGCCAATAAGCACTCCTCTTGACGTTAATTTAAAAGGGAATACCCGTCAGAAAGTAAAATTTATTGTACGATTGTTTTCGCACCGAAATATCCTGAGTGTCCAGAGATCGGCAAATTTTTTGATTCAGTCGACCAGTTTCTTTGACGTAAGGAAAGCAAGATCCATTTACGACAAGTGCAAGCCATATGGCACAGTGCTTTCGGGTTTCGCCTGAATGAGCAGTCGGCAGTGCATACGGAAATGGAGGACATGATTCTCAACATGATATCCGCTAACGCGTTTATTACAGTCACAGGAATTGCACGTAGCAATTTCTATGAAATCAGACATTAAATACACCTGTAGTAAGGGTTTAACTTTTAGCTATTTTGACTTTAATTTTTATCTCAAAGTTCAAATTAAAATACGGGCGAACAGAATAACAAATTTCCAAGAAATATTCTTTATAACATTTTAATAATATGAGCAATTATTTTGAGCCGTAGCCTAACATATTACTTTCGTGCCATTTTGAGATTTGTACGAAAAAATATATAAATTTAAAATTAATATATCAATTTTAATTTTTTTATAGTAATTTTCTCCCACTGTCATACTTTTTCCACACTTTTATTTCAATTAAAACATTTAAAGGTTATATGCTTAAATATGTGTAGCAATGTGTAGAAAATAATGTTACTCACTTGAACGCCCTATAAGATATGTGACTGGATATTTAGTTCACGCGAGTGGAGACGAGAGTCTGAAAAAATTATAAGAAACTGAAAACGAAGTAAACTATTAGATACTAATTAATTACCGTAAATGTAGGTTTCATATAATTTGTCTTTTTGGCAAGGTAAACTGTTAGAAATTTCTGTAGATTTACGGAAACTTTTACGGAGATGCAGAGTTAATTTACGGAAAGGCACTTTGTGATGACAAATAACGGAAATAAGCTCCGTAAATATAAATTACGGAAGCTCTGCGTAGTCTTACGGCTTCAAATTTGAGACACGAACAATGCAGATGATACCTGAAGCGTATAAAATGGCATCTTCGCAATACTACTTCGTGTTTAATAGTAGTAGGTGAGTGGCGAACCACTCATGGAGTGCCAATTCGTTGATTCTTGTTCAAATTCCGCTACAGGGCAAAACCTTCTGTATACATAATTTAATTTTATATGAAACTGCACTGGAATCCTAGTACAGCTTGAAAAATTAAGAAATTGTAGCAAGATTTTGATTAAAAATGGATTGATTTTAATGAAATTTCCACATTAGCACAGATTATAAATTAAATATTTGAATAATTTTAATTAAATGGGGAATTTTTTGTGTCATTTTTTTCCACTCGTCCCAGTTAGGCATTTTGGGATGCCCCTTTGGGACATAATTCTGCCGAAAAATGAGTTTTCTTTATCGTGCCACTTCGTCCCACTACTTTTTTTGTAAATTTTGTCGAAAAATTTAAAATTGTGCCAGAAAAATTAAAAAAAAATTTTACATTGCGCTTGAGCGCTCAATACTTGCGCTTGAGTCCCCATAATACATATACTTTTATATATAATATATATGTGATCCAAGACAACTTAAATCATTTAGTATTAAATTCATATATAACACACATTACAATAATATTATTATTATTCTGCATAATACGAGGAAATGTTTTTTTTACACGTATTTATTCACCGAGTTTTGAGGAGCATAACACACGAAATATTAAAAAAAAATGTAAAATGGGTTCCTCATAGTCTTTTTTTTAATGTACCACGGGTTATCATAATTCCACACAATCTTAGGGCTTCGGCGTTGCACGGGGCACAACAATATATTTTTATTTTTTCCCTCGTGAAGTCTTGTGTCGTACTTCTCGAAGAGCTGTCGAAGCGGCGGGCAGGGATGCTTGTGAAGGTCTACTAAGTTCGTCTCGAATCGCCGACTCTCGGCGTCTTCCAAACACATACACAGGGTAATAGGGAATTATGGCAGAGTCCAGCATTGCCGGAATTTCCTCGTACGGAATATTCCCCTCGTCCCACCTAAGTCAGTGCGTTTCATACGTCTGTAGGCGGTACGTCTGTTGCATAGTGCGGTCGACGTGCTGCCATGGACACGGCGGTAAAAAAGTGGAAACTTTGGTTTTCTCTTCTTCATCATGTATGAGATGGCAATATGCTTGATGGTGTACGAGTGCAATGAGCTTAAACCTTTAATGTTGCAAAAATTGTTTTTTTCACTAGATATTTATTGTTGTATAAAATAAATTTAGTTTACCATGCACACACCGAGTTTAAAAACATTTTTACAAAGTTATTTAACACTTCATCGAGGTCCATACACATCGGGCACCGGTGTTCTGGGTTTGTTTCCTCGCCGGGTAGTGCTTGCCAGTAAATTTATTGAAGGGGTGAGCATCTTCCACGGGTACAGCTTGTGATTAGATAATTTGCACACGGACGTCGTCTTCCACAGATGATGCCCTCTTCTACGGGGAGGGCATCTTCATCGGGGATGACGTCTTTAACGGGGACGTCGTCTTCAACGGGAAAGTCGTCTTCCACGGGCGCAGACGTCGCGAGGGCTGCTCGGCGGGCCTTGCACCAACGCCTGCGATACGTCGTGTCGGAAACCGAGCTGGTGAAGCCCTTGAAACACTCCTTGAACGTAAGGCAGTCCCGCATGTCTTCGTCCTGCTGCAGGTAGGCCGGCAAATACTTGAATACAGTCCAAATTTCGCAAGGTGCGTAGACCAGGAGAATTTCTTTCGGCAGGTACTGTAACTCGTCCCGTTTGTCCAAGGCACTAACCGAGCGCACCCTTCCAAATGCGAAAATGGCCCTGAGGATTTTATGGCCGCTCCGACAACACAGGTACATTTCTAAGACCGAGAAAAATGACTGATTTCCCTAGGGGGCTCAGGGTGCGTCTTATAAAGAGTTTTCAAGGTGGAAAAAATAGTCCGCACTCGCGATTAAAGTAGGCCGCTGATGGGTGTGAACGAAGGTTTTCAAAAACTCCAGTAATTAGCCGATGAGAAACATTGGCGGAGTAATTAAATATTTTGGAAGGAGGTGGAAGGGAACAGACTAATTGATCGAAAGAAGGTTTCCGAAAACACCTGAGTAATTAGCCAATGAGAAACTTTGGCGGAGCCTTCAAATATATTGGAAGGGAGTGGGCAATTAGCCAATGAGAATCAGGGGTGGGGTAATTGGTCAATTAAATATATTGGAAGGTGGAGAGGAGGGGGTCAGTCATCTGCTGAGTGTGGTGCTGGGGACAGCCAGCAAAGTAAAACAAATGACAAACGAAAAAAGCAAGATGGCGGTCGAACGAAGGTGAAAGACAAACTCCTGTAACAAATGTCAAACGAAGAAAATTAATATGGCGGACGATGGCTTTTAGGCCTACCAAGATTGCGGATTGCACCGACCAAGATTGCGGACGGCTGCACCTACCAATATGGCGGACTGCACCAACCAAGATGGCGGACGCCGCACCTACCACGATGGCAGACGGTGGTTGTGACGCCTACCAATATGGCGGACTGCACCTACCAAGATTGCGGACTGCGCCTACCAAAATAGCGGACGGTGGCTATGACGCATACCAAGATGGTGGACTGCACCAACTAAGATGGTGGAATGCGTATGGGGGAGGGGGATGTGGGTAATCTCCGGAAATTTAAGTTTTTTTAAATAAATTTTTAATATAATAATTTTTTAATATTTTGGAATTTTGAGGTCAAGGGTCATGTCAAGGGTCATGGTCAAGGTCATATTGATATAATATGGCGGGCAATATTACCGCCGGGGGACCGGATTGACAGAGCATGAACAGCTCCTATGCTCTTAGTCCCCGGCCCTTTGCGACGAAGCCCCATAATCATTCTACTGCGGAAATCTAGATTCTAGAAAACGTTTAAGATTTTATTAGGTTTTCGTAATTTACAGCACACATGTTCATTTCCAAGTTGTTTTTTTTTTTTGCGACAAATGTGTTTATTCTAAGATGGATAATAGCATTATAAAATTTAATTAATGACAATAACTCAGTGGCAGTGAAAGATTTTGTCGGAGCTTAACAGCTGAGGTCTTCAGCTCCGATGAGGGTGGCGCGTGGTGCATTTGGAGCAGCGACGGAATGCAATGGTGGGAGAAACGGGAGTACCCCGAGGAAACGCACCGACCAGCGGCAACGACCGTTGCGTATTCCAACTGCGAAAGATCAGGGTCCACCCCGCCGGGAATCAAACCCGGATCGCCATGGTGGGAGGCAAGTAAAGTACCTCAGTACTAAGGTTATTAGAAAACACAGAAGTTTTCTATATAGGCATAGCCAAGACTGCTCTTTATGTTTGCAAGTTAATGAATGTGTATTATAACCAGACGTTTTGTTCGAGTTATAGATCAAATGTCTTGTTCTGAAAAATGTTATGGTGAGCTGTGCTTATGTTTAAGTGTGGCAGCTGGCAAAAATAGTAATGACAGATTTTCATAGCAGAGAGTTGCATAAATTTATTAAAATAAATCGTATTTTCTGAGAAAATTATTATTTTACAAAGTAACTTTATTTTTGCTATATAATTGTTTACTGACATTAAAACCATCATAATTCATTAAGTTTATTATGTGAATGGTTATTTGACAGGACGATATGGCACAAACACTCTTGGGGAGCAGAAACTCACTTGAGAAACTTTACCGCAGCACGGCATTGTCCACCACTTTGATTAGAAACTATTTCACTCTAGTAAGATACGAAATTTCTTGCTTACCATTCCACGTATAATTATATTTCACATCCGAGTTAATTAATGCGAGTATAAAACGAACGTCAGTGTCTGAAAATAGTACCAATTTTCTTTTAAAAAAATTTAATTTATAAAGAAAAGTAATACAAAGGTTATGACATCGTACACAGGTATTAAACGCAACAAAAATGTTCACACTTTTTTTTTTTACATAATTAATAATATAGTCGTCAGCGTTTTAGAATGACTGTATTACTCGGTCTTTACAGATACATTTAAAATTCAAACTTTCTTTTCTGATTGACCGGAAGCGAGGTCCTCACAGAAACCGAAAGCGCTCACATCAGTATGTAAATAGAAAGTGTGCATCCAAGACCTCGATCCATACGCAGACGACCAACCGTATACACACCGTGTGTAAGGAAAATCGACAAGAGCACTTCCTGGCGGAATTTAGCTGCACTAAGCGTTTGAATCCCTACGGTCGTAACGAGAACTCGCTCAGAAAATGATGATATACGACTGGGCCGGATGCGTCCCTTAGACTTCACAACCGTGAGATTTCCTTCCGAGGACCTGACCGAGGTCCTCGCAACGTTCGAGGTTCTTGCAGCGCCGTCAGAAATGCATACGTTCGCCCTCGCTAGCTACCTTAAACACACTCACACAGAGACACCAACATACGCACATACACCAACATACACACACAGTCGCACAGGCAGGAAAGTGATCTCGCAAGCCATTCTTTCCTTCGGAAAGTAGGCTAAAAAAGGCAATCATTGACAAATGTTTCTGCCAATTTCGAAAGCAACTATTTTGTCTGATTCATGGATTTATTTTGCATAATATCTTGCACTGAGGAAACTGTTTTTGTTGAATCAAACAAAGTTTGTTTGGAGCAACCAAATTAATTGTTCGTATAGACTATAAATACATTGAAATATGTATGTATTTTTTTGTTGAAACCCAATTGTTTTGTCGTTCGTATTTGGTTGCCCCAAATTGTAAGATTTGGTTTGTGTAACTAAAGATTTGTTTCGCTCTACTAAACATACACAGTTTCGGTTAATATAAAGGAACTAAAGCACTTCTGAGATTCGAACTTCGATCGCTTGTACGTGAGCGCCACGCCCAGCAAACTGAGCTAAAGTTACTACTCATCAAAGAGGAATGTTTTTAAATAGATACTTGCTAATACTGAACAACTTGCGAGTATAAATATTTCAAGTTTCCCAGCTATACTGTTTAATGTCCTGAACTTGTTTTTCTAGGATGTTTTAATCATTATTGAGCAACGAAACACTGTTTCCATCCCAATTGTCACACTAATTACAAACAAACGCTCGAGCTGTATTTTTGAATTAAGACAATGAAACGAGTTGTCAAACAAATACAGTTGATTCAAATAAATGTTTTGCTAACAGTATATATATTTTTATGCCCAACACAGAGATTTTGTTTATTCAAGCGTGTATTTTCTTAGACGAACAAAATTAATTTTGTTACATCTCAAGTTTTGTTTGTCAATAAAATATTTTGTCGGGCAATTAAATGTAAGTTTGGCTCTATACAAACGAGTATTTTGTTGGCTGGAACAATCCCTTCTCTCAGTTTGCGCTGCAATAATATACAAAAATTTACGGCGTCAAAAATGCATCCTGGCATAAGATTTGCTCACGAAGTTAGATTAGGCTGTTTATAGGAAACTGAGCACTTTTAACAGCTGCTCAAGATCTACCTGTATGCACATTGTGTATCCTTCCGCCATTTGTGAATAATCATTGCCATGCGTAGGCCAAGTGAAACTGTGGAATTAATAGAAAAGGAAATATTTTACATATTTGCTCATTCTTACACCCATCTGCATTTAAAAAATTAGAAATTAAAGAAACTGTTTCATTATTGACAAATGTTTACTTAATAATTTTAGTTCAACGTGAAGATATGGAACTATTTTCCCTCCGTCGTTACCAACTTAACTGGGCGCATCAGTCTACGTGCCCGTTAAAATATATGCAGGTAGGGATTAGTGATATTTTTCAAAGGTTGATTTCAAAAGTGCTCAGTTAAACATGAACAACGTATAGAAACTATTATGTACGACTGCCCTGTCTTAGTTTTTCTGTGTTGACTTCTACAAAATTGTAAAATACGACTAACATTTATGGCATTAATTTATGTTCCAGATATGGGAAATTGTGTCTGTTGCCCCTTCCCCGGCCTCATCTAGATCATCTCGACCACGGAAGTTGCCATCCAGGATTCGAACCCAGGAACCATAGTAAAACACTCAAGCATCGTGCCCACGAATCGTTGCTATAGGCTGACCGCGGGTAACTGAGCACTTATCAAATGCCTGCTTAGAATCTATTTTCTCCTCATTTTGTATCATTCCGCCACGTACAAATGTTACATTGCTGTAAGCCTAATGACTTTATTCTTGCGCCAATCAAGTGAAAAATATGGAATTGTCAGAAACCTAAATTTATTACAATACGTCACTTCGTACACTATTATATATAAGCTACAGCAAAAAACCCCAAATATATTTACCATGTATTTAAACATTAAGGGCTCTGCCTACCAATCCTGCAGCCACGGATTTTAAATGAAGAATCAATGTTAGAGAACATTTTTTACTCAGTGCACCATTTTTAAAGATAGCCGTTTCAAACCAAAAATATATTGACCGCAACTTTCTCAGAAAAGACTGCCACGTTAAAAAATTAAAAACAAATCGTATATATGTATGTATATATATATATATAATGCTAACTTTTAGGGGAAAATATTAAACGCAAAAATTGGTTAAATTCTTCACGAGTCAGAATTCCTTAAGAAATGTCACGTACTTTTTGTCTGAAACCGCTATCTTTAAATTTGATGCATTGAGAAGGAATTCCTTAAACAGTGTGATTACCTATATACGAGGGCAAATCAATAAATAAGTTACACTTCCACGTTATGGCCATGTATGAAACCACCTATACATATGCAACACGGCTATGACAACATACAATGTAAGTTCACTTTTCCACATAGTCCCCAAGAAACTGTGAACATTTCTCGGAACGGTCAACCAACTTTTCGATTCCGGATGCGTAGACATCTCCTCCAGCGCTACGTAACCACCTGGAGACAGCTGCTTTCACCTCCTCATCGTTTCGGAATCGTCGTCCACCGAGATCCTTTTTCAGCTTACCGAAAACATGAAAATCGCATGGCGCTAAGTCTGGACGTATGGAGGATGTTGCCATACCTCCCACTGCAGCGATTCAAGTAGGAGGTATGGCAAAATCCTGCATACAGTCTAATACATGGCCATAACGTGGAAGTGTAACATATTTATTGATTTGCCCTCGTGTATATGTATATATATATTATTTATTGATTTGCCGTCGTGTATATGTATATATATATATATATATATATATATATACACACACACTGTGGTTGCAGGCTTTGTACGCAGCTCCCTTAAAGCAGTAATGAGTCGAGACTTGGAACTATTTAACACAATTCGCTGCCGACTTAAGCGGGAGCATGCATGCCAGTGTGTACTGTAGCATACATGCAGTTAGGGCAGTGATTTTTTTTATGAAGTTTGATTTAAAAAATGTTGACTCTACCGTGAACACTATTATACCACATCTGGCAGAAGCCTGGAAGAGAGGGGGAGAATGAAGGTGAGGAACATAGATAAATGTTGCTTGCTTCTTCTGCGCATCTGTACGCCGAACTGTTCTACGTCCTTCCTCCCTGCCCCCTGACAGCGCGATGATCCCCCCGGCCAAATATATATCGCCTTCGGGAAGGAGGTTATCTTTCGAGCCCCGTCCGCGCCCGCCCCTCGTGACGTCACTGCCGCTTCCGGCCGGTGCACACTGCATCCTCTATGCTCCTGAGTGCAGCCCAGATAAACTCCTCCGCAGCGCGCCACGTCCCAACACACTGCACGCGAGTTTAACTAGACACTTGCTGACAACACTTAAACCCAGCGATTCCCAATTTTTTTTTATGCTTGCGGTACCTTTGTGGAGGGGATTATAATCCTGGACATCCTTGCTACACTTTTCTCAGTCAAAACTGTTTCACAATTTTTTAATTTTGAATTGAAAGTAGAATATACGAAAATACATTTTAAATATTTCATGTGTTCATATTTCTACTCCCTCTATTACTAACGTCAGTAAAATACTAATATGATGTTATACTAGGCTATTCAGGTCGACTAGAATGGAAATAAATTAACTAGCACAATTATACTGAGACATGCCATTGAGGTTTAGAGCACGGAAGATTGATATCAGGAATAATTGTTGATAATGCAACATGCGTATAATCACGGAGACACGAATTAATAACAATAATTGTATAGTTATCTGTCCGATCGGCCGTGAATCAAGTATAGCTTGCCATCTATAGAACCATCCTTGAATCACTTACGAGTCGCCTTGTTAAGGAGACTAGACAAAACTTTCTTATTATGATTTATTTAAATTATTTTGTAATAAATTATATATTTATTTATTTGCTCAAAATCTCGCGGCACCCATGGACGATCGCGCGGAACCTCAGTGCGTGGTGGCAACACTGCGTTGTAGTCCATTCATGGTTACTTCCAACTTCTCTGAAGCCTTGCTGAAGTTCTACTTTCAGGCTATTCCTCCGCCTCATGCGAACGAAGCGCAGCCAAGTGTATAAATTTACACCAAAGGGACAACGCACCGCATTTGTGCATACTCAGTTTAATAATATTTAGCATGAGAATGAGCGAAGTGAGTGAGCACTATCAGTTGGAGTTAAAGATTGCAATGTACATCCATGGAAACTTCGATTCTCAGGGATCATATGATTTGCGCCGCAGTTCAAAAAAGCTTAGACCTTATAAGCGCCTGCACGTTCCTCTTGCTCGTTTGATCGGCCAAAGTTACGGCCAAAGTTAGCTTGACATACCTTAGAAGACCTTGAGCAAGTGATGAGTCGAGTACCGGTACCCGAATTCCACGAGGTGAACGCAAAATGCGAAATATCTTTCAATAAAATCTGCAGTCGGTGGAAAGTCGACTGGTTCTCGAGTATGTGTAGAACTAGAAAGACTAGTCTGATCATATAAATACAAGTATAGTGTATCCACAGTTTCATCACACTTTTCAAAACCTACCTTTGAAAAATCACCCCTTGTATGATGTACTTGGTTGTTTACTAAACTTGCCGTGTATCACAAGCGTTTTGCACTTCTTTTAACATAAAAGTAACTTATTTTTCTGTAAATTGAACTTTTACGTATATTTTATCTATAAATTATATTATTTAATTTATAATTAAAATTAAATAGTAGAGAGAAAATAGGCGTGTTGNAAAGTCGACTGGTTCTCGAGTATGTGTAGAACTAGAAAGACTAGTCTGATCATATAAATACAAGTATAGTGTATCCGCAGTTTCTTCACACTTTTTAAAACCTACCTTTGAAAAATCACCCCTTGTATGATGTACTTGGTTGTTTACTAAACTTGCCGTGTATCACAAGCGTTTTGCACTTCTTTTAACATAAAAGTAACTTATTTTTCTGTAAATTGAACTTTTGCGTATATTTTATCTATAAATTATATTATTTAATTTATAATTAAAATTAAATAGTAGAGAGAAAATAGGCGTGTTGNGCGTATATTTTATCTATAAATTATATTATTTAATTTATAATTAAAATTAAATAGTAGAGAGAAAATAGGCGTGTTGGTAATGCCTAATAAGAAATAGTTCTTATCCAAAATATTATTACACTCAGTGCGCAAGTATCAGGTGTGTTATCCCTCTGGTGTAAATTTCTAACCTCGGTTAAGCTTTGTTTGCGTGAGGCGTAAGGAATACCCTGGAAGTAGAACTTCAGCAGGGCTTCAGATAAGTAGGAAGTAACTATGAATGGATTACAGGGCAGGATGAGCTCGTGAGTTAAATAAAATTTAGGCTAGCTTCAGCAATTTACTCACTGACAACCGCTCCTGAGAGTAGTCACTTCTACCTTATTAAGCACGAATCAGTGATATCAATCAGTGAAATAACATTCACTGAACGTCAGTTGATAAGCTACTGCGGACTGGCAAATCAAGGAAATGGACTGGGAACAAGTGACTCATGNCATTCACTGAACGTCAGTTGATAAGCTACTGCGGACTGGCAAATCAAGGAAATGGACTGGGAACAAGTGACTCATGACAGTGGAACTCTCGACATTCAGTGAAAATCACAAATAAATCAGTGAAATTAAGCCATCTTGTTAATTAGTTATCAGGCACTGATTTCACTATTTTCACTGATTTGNCACAAATAAATCAGTGAAATTAAGCCATCTTGTTAATTAGTTATCAGGCACTGATTTCACTATTTTCACTGATTTGTCTCAATTCTCACTGTTTCAGATTTAGAGTGTACACTACGCCTCGTACCTCGAGTTTCAGAGCTTAGTTTCTTGCAGGTTTGTTGCTTGTCCAGAGTCCTGCCATAGAGTAGTTAAGCATACAGAGGTGGATCAACCGCTGATTCCGCGAACTCCAGCCGCACATGCCAACAAAATGGCGTCACTTGCCAGAATCATGTCGGAATGCCGCTCGCCAATCAGCGACTAGCTTACTTGTAAGCCAGCAGCCCAGCCAATAGGGAAACTTCCGCAACCCGCAGTAGCCAGTCAGTTGCAAGACCCGATCCAGAGCCTCGCGCCGCCAATCAGCGAATGGGTACGCCCACACCTAAATAACCGCTTCACCACTTCACTTCTGTACACTTGAAGTGTTCTGTGACAGCACTGTGAAGGGTGATGTGTTGAACTTGGTGCTGCAGTTGTGGGTAGCTGAGGCTAGAGGTGACCTTGTTACAGAGTATAGCGCAGGGTGAGGGAAAGTGAGTGGAGATATTTGGGCGGCTCTTAAGGCCCCCGCCTACATGGCGCTTGAGCGACGTTGCAGAGTGTTCGAAATACATGTTTTTCCACGAAACTATTAAACATGCGTCTAGTGTGCTGACCTACGAAGAGAACAAGTACTTCATACGAGGAATGTTGAGTGCTTTCAAGATATCACGCACATTAGAAACACCATTTCAGAGTACTCAAAAACGGCTAAATACGGCTTTCTCGAAGCACTATATCTCAAAATATACGAGTCAGAAATTTTCCTACAGACTTTTCATTACTAACAAAAATAGGGTCACCGCTGAAAGTCCCATAGGTACATGCAGCACGTCAAGAACACTGCACGCCAGTTCAGAGCCTTGCGCTTAGTGGCGATAGTGCACTAGATGCGCGTGTCTAAGTATTCCTTAATGCTCCCACGCTTATCGGCCTCAAATGTGGAAAAAATCTCAAGGTAGGCGGGAGCCTTAAAACCGCGGTCTTGAGTGCTGATGAGGGTGAATCGAGGTGGAGAAGCGCCGGAATGCCAGTACGGAGGAATGGGAGATCCCCGAGAAAACCCGCCGACCAGCGGCNGAATCGAGGTGGAGAAGCGCCGGAATGCCAGTACGGAGGAATGGGAGATCCCCGAGAAAACCCGCCGACCAGCGGCATCAACCGGCACGATTCCCATTTGCGAAAATCCTGGGGCGACACTGCTTTGGTGGGCAGCGACAACTCCCCCCGCTAAGCCACTCGCTGCCCCGTGAGGTGTAGGGGAGGGCGAATCTCACATTCCTGTAACTGCTGTACTCCGTCACGGTTCGCTCTACTACAGCCATTGCTTTTCGAGACAGAATAAAGAAAATTACTTTAGTATTCTTCAAGGAATTATTTTTGATCTCGTTAGTACAATAATATGAAAATAATTTTTCGTTTCAGGGAACGATTGTGTATGTATATGTGTATGTATGTGTGTGTTTAACCTATCCTCATAGTTCCCCGTTGCCAACTATACATACTTCCGAAATTTCTAGACCAATACAGGCAAGATCTGTACACTTTTACCCCGCCACTCAGGCACAGAATACTTAAGAATACAGGGGCCGCGGTGATGGAGTGGTTAGACCACTCACCTCCCACCAAGGCGAACCGGGTTCGATTCTCGTTAGGAATCGTGCCGAACGATGCCACTGGTCGGCGGGTTTTCTCAGGGACCTTCCGTTTCCCCCGTCCTTGCATTCCGGTGCTGCTCAAACTCACCTCGTTTCACCCTCATCGGCTTAACACCTCGATGTTAAGGGCCGCTCAAATCTTTCCACTCCACACTTAAGAATACAGAAGTATAATAACTGCTTGGACCACGAACTCTACCCGCGCGCATCAGGAAAATAGTGTCAATGGCCAGCAACATGTCGAAAAGTCGTTCGCCAATCAACACTTGCTGCTTTGAGCGACCAATTAGAGTATTAGTACGGTACGCCCGCATCATAAGAACCAGCGCGTCATTTTACTTCTGTACACTTACCTATTATGTGGTGAGATGAAGGTTGAGCCAAGAACTCCTACGGTGGGGGAAACGGGAGTATCCTGAGAAAACCGACTTGCCGACAGCAACGCCCCATACGTTTCCCACCTGTGAAAATGCGGGTTTGACTACACCAGGAACGTTGTCTCCTGAATTAGAAGTATTGAATATTTCTAGTATTATGGATGTCATTTTCGGTAAACATGTTTTGTTCGGCAGTATATCGAGTACTACACATTTGACATATAACAAAAATAACTTAGATACAATATCTCTGAAACAGTTACTCGTCAAATCGTTTATTCGCATGACTTTGTATACGTTTTGTTCGCGACGGCCCTCACATCGCGTCTGTCTATTCCTGTTTTCACGCATTCTTCTGGTACACGTGTGTGTAGGGTAGAAACCCCGTGTCAAGGACGCATATCGTGGACTCACAGTTGGCTGATACATCAGAAAGCCCTGCTTGAAAACTACTTTTAGCCCTCCTTGTAGCATTCTGCTACCTACTTGTCAAACCTCGGCGTTTGCATTTCACCGACGACGACAAGAAACAAGGAGCAGGAAGGCCAAGGTCAAATGTCAAGTCCGTCCACAGATGNGTTTGCATTTCACCGACGACGACAAGAAACAAGGAGCAGGAAGGCCAAGGTCAAATGTCAAGTCCGTCCACAGATGTCAACAGCTCCTGGTTCCCTGAGCCACAATCCGTCATTTGCATCTTCCGTACTGCANTCAAGTCCGTCCACAGATGGCAACAGCTCCTGGTTCCCTGAGCCACAATCCGTCATTTGCATCTTCCGTACTGCGTGCAACAATGTCCTCAAGAACAAGCTGGAAAAAAAATTGCGCCACGCATGTTACCAAAAACTAAACGTTTATTACGGAGAGCAGTGAATAACGGCATATTGTATCACGTAACTACATCACCTGCAGTGGTAAAAGCGGGTCCCTAGCTCGAATACTGCTCTGATATGTGCGATTTTGGGATATATTAAATTCATATTTATGTAAGTTTACTATACTACCTATACGCTTAGACGCAACTGTATAATTTCTTAAGCCTGAAGTGATGTANTTAAATTCATATTTATGTAAGTTTACTATACTACCTATACGCTTAGACGCAACTGTATAATTTCTTAAGCCTGAAAGTACACTAGTAACGACGCAGCAGCCAAGTTTTTTTCCTAGTTTGAATTTAAGCATGTAAAAACTTGCTCCGTGTGCCTGGAGTATGGCAAGGAATGCAGTGCAACACTCATTTGCAAACAAAAATTGATCATCATGAACGAATCGTGCGAGTAAAAAGAAGGTTACCACACAGTATCGTCATTGCCTGATATGTGTCCCATTTAGGTTTCGTGAGGTTTGCTTGCGTGGATGTGCCATTAGGCGGCATACATGTTCCTCAATCCATCATCCATAGTTGCAAGACACCGAATAAGGCCTTGTGAGCAGTGTGAGCCACGAAGCCAAGTGCGAGGAACACGCAGCGTGTCCCGACGGCGCATTCTACAAGCCTTCGCCCAGCTGGATGAGTTTGAAAGCGGCTGCATCGTTGGACTCCGAGAGGCGAGAGGCAGGTTGAACGTTTTGGCACATTGATCGCCACTTGAAACGTTCTGCCTACACTGCAAGTCGGCGTTGGACGCAGTGGATACAGGGGGGTACAAACAACCCGCCGAGAAGGCTCGGGTCGACCCCGGCGGTCTACCAGCAGGGAGGATCGTTTCACCGTGCGGCAGGCTGTAAGCACTCCACGGGCATTGCGGCGCACTATCCAGGGACATGTCACGGTAGATGGGGATACAGCTTTGTCCACAAGTACCATATCCAGGCGGCTAGCGAAGCGGGATCTGTCACCACGGAGTCCCTTACGACGTCTACCATTACGACCTGAGCATCGCCGAGCACGTGTGACCATCTGCCGGGAACGGGCAGCATGGCAGCTTGCGGATTGGTGATGAGTGGTGTTCAGTGACGAATCACGGTTCTTTCTGGTTATAGATGACCACCGAATTCGAGTCTGGAGACGTCCTGGCCAACGCCGTGATCCATGCTTCATTGCAGAGCGGCACACCGCCCAAACGAGAGATGTCATGGTGTGGGGTGCCATTTCCTACGATTCGCGCACCCCACTGGTGGTGATTGAAGGAACCCTGACGGCACAGCGATATGCAGAGAAAATTCTGCGACCACGTGTGCTCCCCTTCCTGATGTAGCTGACAATCCCATTTTCTGTCAGGCCTCACACAGCATGGGTATCTCTGGCCTGCCTTCGTGACGTCATCTTTCTTCCTTGTACATCAAAGTCCCAAGACTTATCGCCCATCGAGAACGTTTGGGACCAGGGGGTTTATTCTAAGTTCCTCGGGTAGTCTATCGACAGGTCTCGATGTCAATCTCGAGTCAACGCTCCTGCCGATCCGGAGACGCTGTTTGTAACGATCGGGAGCTCGTTTCCCGACCACACTCCCTTGACAATGCTTGGGTTTTATCGACCACCCCACCACATCTTTTCCCCTCCCTCCCAAGTGTTCAGGCAAGCAAAGTGACAAATGCAAAAACACGCTGTGCCTGTAATAACGTATGATGGAAATAAAGCTATTCATACAAACTGTCCATTATAAGTGGTTAGTTATTGCATAAAATTGCACATACATACATTTATTATTTATACATTGTCTTATATAAAACACGTACTATTCCATGTATCAAAGCGTAACGTGGGATAGNCCACATCTTTTCCCCTCCCTCCCAAGTGTTCAGGCAAGCAAAGTGACAAATGCAAAAACACGCTGTGCCTGTAATAATGTATGATGGAAATAAAGCTATTCATACAAACTGTCCATTATAAGTGGTTAGTTATTGCATAAAATTGCACATACATACATTTATTATTTATACATTGTCTTATATACAACACGTACTATTCCATGTATCAAAGCGTAACGTGGGATATTTATAGTGAACTTTCTCGATATGGCTACTATCTCATCGTATGGTGAATGGTTAATGTGTTGCATACATAGGTAAGCAGTTCAAAACATTACTTGTTTTAAAGGAGCATACTGTTTCACGTATAAAAACGACTGTTAAAATATGAGACAATTCGTTACGTAGTAGTGCCATCTAACAGTCCATTAAATTAAATTGCACTGTGATGTACGTAACTAAATGTATAGAAGGCTATACGTAAAATGTCGTTTTAATAAATACAACTATAAAGTTTGCCTAGAAAATTACGTTGGGCCTAAACAACAACTCTTGCATAATAAAAAAAGTTTAAGTTTTTGCTGTAGGAATGCACGAACTCCCGTTACCGCTAGTGAAGTAGAGTGCTTATACGCACGTGTATTTATACATAACATAATAGAAACTGTCCATTTAATTAATTTGATTATTGCATGTAGAAATAAAATGTGTTTTCTATATTATTGTGAGAAGTAAAAACAATTTGTCAGCTGAGCCTCGAACCCAAAACATAGTTTTCTACTTCTAGCAATTCTACACTTTCAAAATTACCTCACGATACAGACATATAACCTTCAAACTCACAAACACGTGTTGACATAATTAGATGCATTTAATATTGTTCCAAGTGTATTATAACCTTTTATATGTTATGTATGACGTTAAAGAAGGCCGTAACCATAAAGTTTATGCCCGTTTGCAATACATACGACCACTATACTTCTCACACGCAATGTTCAAATTTATCTTCGCAATCGGGAACGCAGCTTTCAACAACACATTAGTTGTCAAGTCCTCTCGATCGTTTTCTCACGAGAATTGAGAAGTCATCTTTAACTTAGAATACCAAACAACGGAAATATGACGAAAATCGTCATTTCACGATCTGGAGCTGCGTTTAGAGAAACTTAGAATAAACCCCCTGATTGGACGGCAACTTCGGTCAGCGACCGCTATGCAGGTCTACGGCGGATCTGGAGGGTCAGTTGCGCCAGCTGTGGCAGTAACTCCCTCAGGAGAACTTCCGACCTTATTGCCTCTTGTCTTCATGCTACAGGTTGTCCAACACCATACTAACTGCATCCTGCAAGTGTTGGTCCCATGCAGTACATGAATGGCGTGGTACAATGTTTTGATGTTTTATGTATAGAGACTATCATGTCCTGTGTCTGTACCCAATTACGTGCCCCTGCGATTGGCACCTTCAGGGTAATTAATGTTTTTGCAAATGAGTATATTTTTCAAGACAACGCGTAATCTATTGTCCTTATGTGTGTAACTTTCTGTGAAATGAAATCCATGTCTGTTAGCTATGTTTTAACTGCACATGCGCTTAATTGCCACTACGATAATTTGTTTAACCTGTAATGATGACGGAGTGCTCTATTGTCATTGTAGCGCAAGGTTCCGGCACTCGTTTGAATGATAGAATTATAAAATCGCACGGGATGATTATGAAGTTGGTTTTATAAAACAGTATGGGTAATTTATAGGTGACTAATATTTCGTAATACTTTCACAAGGGTACCCAACCCCATTCCACATACGACATTCTTATAGGTATTGACGGCCTTTTACTGAAGGAAACAGCAGACAAAAGTATACCTACCGCAGATCTGGCGCAATCTTGACTGTTTATGTATAACTGGGAAGTACACATCACTTTTTCTTCTACACAGCCCTTATCCAGTACAACCTAACTAAAATGGGTGCATTCAAGGGGGTGATATCATCGGAATATTGCTAGCACATTTTATAATTAACTTCTATAACACTTGAAGAATTTCTTTTTGCATCTGTTCATCTGTGGTACGTTAGGAGATTTCAAATGCAAACAAAGTATGTAGGCTGCCAGTATATACGGAAAGTTATGGATAATTTTAAAAAAGGCGAAAGTTTCTTAATTCTTAATTTTTATTTAAAATATGGGGATATAATAATTTTTTATCTGCAAGTCATTAATAACTTACAAATGTTCATATTACATATCGCGTAAACGTTTACAAATTAATAACAATACTGATTTTGTCCCACGAACAACTCATTTTAATATAGTAATAAATAACAAACAACAACGGTACGCAGCTGACGGATTCGATGGACTCGTCAGAGAATGAGTGTGTCGCATCCCTTGGCAGTGGACAAGTGGAGGGGAGCATCGGCATGCTTCGCAATAAACGTGGTGCTAAAAAAAACATTGAAATGGTCGTTGCGATGAACTTCTATTAGACCTATTTGTTCAAAGTATCCATTAAGGAACAATTATGAAACAATGTAAACCTCCTGTATATAAATGAGAGCATGGCATTAGGGACGTAGGAGCGAGGTGTTATCTATGATCTTGGGCGCTAACGACCTTGAACCTGTATGACGACAACCTAGTCGACCGTCGGGTAACATCCAGGTCACAAGGCGCTTGACCCAGGAGACAAACATTATTATTCAAAAAAATAATTAATTCAAGTAATCTTTGAACAAATATTTTAATAAATTTGATGTAAATAATTTATAACAGAAAGTGTTACTGAATATTAATTTTTATGAAATAAAATTAATTTTAATAAAAAACTTTTAAAGACGTATGCTAAAGGGGTTAGGATTCCATCTTACCTCATACAATATAGCACATCCTCGTTCGATCACAGTGTACGTTCTGAGTTCGACCCTCAATAACTGCACACCATACCCGAAAACAGACCTACGGAGTGACACAATCACAGCAAGAAATTCGTAAATCACCACCAACGTTGACTGATTATTCAACCCTTCGTTTCTTCCAAATTATTGCCCAACCCAGTTTTATTAAAACGTCTTCCCATGGCCATACATGAGAATGTCAAAGGAAATACAATTCATTACGTCGTCAGTCAACTCGAGGTCACCATACATATCGTCGGTCGCGCAGACGTACTAACTTAGTAGCCTTCGCTAGTTATTCGTATTCACTCAACTCCACCATAAAAGATTTAGCCATGCCAAATCCAAAACCTTTAATAGTATCCTATTTTAAAATTTACTTTAAAAAAAATCAGCAACTCACTTGTGTATAGGTTCTGAATAGATGCTCTGTACATCTTTTAAACAATGCCTGTAACATTTTAAATCAATATACAGTATTTTATTTGGAAAACAATTGTTTTGGTATAAAAATAGATTTGAGTAAATGGTGTCACTGCATGCATAGTGCGACGTATCCATAAAAATTCCCCTTCTTTTTTAAAACATCAATAAAATTAATGAAATCAATATCATAGTTTAAAAGTTCGAAAAAGCTTAATTTCAAAAGAGATTATTTTTAGTAATGAATAAAATAAGACAACGAGAAAAACAGGCCAGGATAATTATGTTCTAGTAACTAAGGGTAAACGGCTGGAGCACCTTAGAAGTACCACAGCAAGGTGTACACACTGTGTAAAAAATCATTTCAACCAATTATAGTGGATAATTTATTTATATCGCACAATATTGTCATGAGTTTTAGTAGTAAAATGCTACTTGTGTTCAATAGACTTTAATTTAGAGTCCATCATGGCCAAGGAGTCAGATACCAGATCAGAATTTTGACTACTCTTAGAAACTAACACTCACAAAATAATATGATTTCAGATTTTTCCTGCCCATAAGTTAATAAGGAATAATTCTCACCATTGCTACTCTTCATGCAAACCTTGACTATCTCTGTGCATCAACTTCATTCATCAAGCAAAGAAACTTTGATCCGTAGCGTACCACATTCATGAACCATAGCAAAGGATCCAAACATATCAGTATTCATATATACAGCTCAAAATACATAATTCTTCGAACATACTTCAAGATATACATAAGATTTTCAAATATCTTAAAGTCAGTATTTAAACATCTTTCATAATATACCTCAGACATATATTAAAACATTGTTTAAAAAAATTCTTATACATGCCTCTTTCTTCTAATATGCTACAAAACACACTTGAAAACAGACATCACATATTCTTAAAAATATTTTTCAGAACAGTTCTCTCTCTTGTAACCAACCAAATACATAACTTGGAAACATAACAGGCATATCTCACGCAGGTCTCAGATAGGCCACAGAGAGTTCTCATACATATCTCAGAAAAACTTCAGACATACCTCAAACAGACCTCAGAAAGACTTACATAAAACGGACTTACTTAAATAAGTTTACACCAGAAAAAGTATCTCAGAACATACCTTAAATTATATATCAAACATACCTCAAAACATTTACAAAATATACCTCAAAATCTACCTTATAACATGCCTCTGAACGTACTTTAAAATACGTCTCAAATATACATAAAAACAAACCTCAAAATATACCTACAACTTGTCAACATAATACCCTTTAAATCATACTACAAACATACCTCAAAACCTATTTCGGTCTTAAAACATAACTCGAAAAAGACCATCATAAAACATATTTCAGTATTCAATTGCACAATATACACAAAAGTATCCAGACACCCACGGGAAACTTTCCTATAAGCGTCCCTCGGATATACTAACCAGTAGTGGACATTAACCCGGGGTGACCTTCATTGGAGCTCTGACCCTGCGTGGGAGATTGTCTATCAGGTGCTGGAACGCCTCCGGGGAATGGCCGACCATTCTTCCTGCAGCGCTGTAGCAAGTGTGGTAAGTGATGAGGGTGAAGCGAGGTGAGCATGGAGAAGCACCGGAATGCAATGACGGGGGAAACGGGAGATCCCCGAGAAAACCCGCCGACTAGCGGCATCGTCCGGCACTACTCCCACATGCGAAAATCCGGGGGCAACCTCGCCGGTAATCGAACCCGGTTCACCTTTGTGGGAGGCGAGTAGTCTAACCACTACACCACCACGGTCCCCGTGTAGTAAGTGATGAGGGTCGCTGTCGCCGTTCTGGTTCATCCCGCAGGTGTTCGATGAGTTGAGATCGGGGCTCTAAGCTGGCCAATCCATTTCCGGCATCCTATTGTACACAAACCATTCGCGAACAGACCGTGCTTTATGGCAGGGAGCACTGTCATGCTGAAACATACAGTTATCTCCGAACTGGTATTTTACAGTAGATACAATGCAGCCGATCAAAATGTCCTTATAGCCTCCAGTCTTTAACATGCCCCGTAGTATTACGAGCGGGCCAAGTCCCTTCCATGAGAAGCACCCACAAATGTTCACCCTACCTCCGCCGAATTTCACCATATACATTATACAGTCCTCTATGTAGCTTTCATCCGGAATTTGCCAGAGCCAAACCCTGCCATCGAACTGCCAGATGGTACATATAGCGTGATTAATCACTCCAAATAACGCGTCTCCAGTAGTCCACATTGTAGTGGGGGAACTGTTTACAACGCCGCACGCGTCCCTCCGCGTTCTCAGGCGAAATGTGCGGTTTATGGAAATGTGCCCCAACTTTGAGCCCCAGTCCTCATAACTCCGGCGCATAGTCATAGTGCTGGTTTCACAGTTATTGGAATTGTGGAATTTACGGGTAATGGTACCACACAGTGTCATGCGATGTTCCCTTACCATCTTCTTCAATGCTCATTCCCGGCGGTCGACTTGGGTACATGAGATGGGCAGAAATGGCACTGATGGATTGCTTACTCATGTGCTCTACCTATTTTGCCAGTATCGTGTAGCACTGGCCAACATCGAGCCCTCTGCCTCCCTTTATAGTGACAGCGGCGCTCGTAGCGACATCTAGGTGCTAGTTTACATTTACAGAGGAGTGTCTGGATACTTTGCATCAGATAGTGTACACCTCAAATATACCTGAAACATTCATCAAGCATAACTCGGACAGATCTCAGCTATAAAACATGCCTGGATCATATGTCTCATATACGCGGGTCTTCAAACATACATCAAAAGTTGCCTCAAAATTTTCCTTATAACACACTTCAAGCAATCATATTCCAAACATAGCTTAAAACAAACCTAAAAATTACAAGCACAACGCAAAACACACATAAAATATTTTACAAAATTCCTCAAATATAGGCTTAATTTTAAACAGACATCAAAACACACATCTAAAAATACGTCAAAACATACTTAAAAATATACTCCAGTCTTAAAATATACCCCAGTCACCTCAAGATATAATTCGGAAGATACCCTAGTGTTACCACTTATCACAACTCGTGTTAAAGGGCCCGCCTAAATGACGCTGAACTTTATTGCAGAGGGGTGGAAATATAAGATTTTTTTTTTTTTATCTAATTTGCTCCCAATGTGTTGATCTACTAAAAGAACACACGCTTCTGACTATGCCTGTAGATTATTTTCAAGACAATATGCACATAAAGAACCAATTTCGGAGCACTCCAACATCGCAAAAAACGGCATATAAAAGTGCTATAACCCAAAATATTCGGTTCAGATTTATACAAAAGCACTCCAGAGGCCTGCGTTGAACCCTTCTTCAGACTTTCCATCAATAAAATGATAGGGCAACCATTGCAAGTTCCATAGGTACACGCAGCACGACGAGAACACTGCATGCCATTCAGAGCCTCGTGCATAGCGGCGATAGCGCACTAACTGCGCGTGGCAGTGGCGTCCTTAAGGGTACTGCCTACCAGCTGTCAGATACGAAATTTAAATAAGAAATCCCGTGATAAGGAAATTTCGTCTTAGTTCGTTTGTTTTAAAGATAGGCGTTTAAAACAAAACGTATTCTTTACGTATATTTTTAGGAGATGATCCCTAGGAGCGTATATTTTTATATAGATAGGCGGTAGGCTAAATACTTTTTTGTAAAACCTAAATGTAAACAATTCCTTGCAAACAGTCTATAAATGTTATGGAAACATCTCGGCTGTAGGGAATTTCTACAAAAAAAATTCGCGAAGAATACATTATGTTTGAAACACCTATCTTTAAAATTAACGCACTGAGGCGAAATTTCCTTAACATGGGATTTCGTATTTAAATTTCGCAGCTGCCAGCCGGTAGGTGGTGCCCTTAACACTCCTCCGTGCTTCTCGGCTTCACTCTCGGAAAACCGCCCTGCCATTTCCTCTCTGTATAATTATCTACTCTGTGGCAGGATTTACTGAAGTCTGTTTTGAGGCATGTATGAAGCATGATGTGCANATCTCTGTATAATTATCTACTCTGTGGCAGGATTTACTGAAGTCTGTTTTGAGGCATGTATGAAGCATGATGTGCAGTATGTTTGAGATATGCCCTTAGCTATGTCGTGAGAGATATTTTGGCTATATTTTAATACTGAAAATTGTTTGAAAAATATTTATGGTATGTTTGAAGACTGAAGTAGGTTTTAGAGATGTTTTAAAAGAAAGAGGTATGTTTGACAAATGTTTAAATACGGAGGTCTTTATGTATGGTGTGAGTATATATGAAATATATTTTAAGACTTCGGTATGTTTTAAGGTAATTTTGAGGTGTGGTTAGATGTATCTTGCTAGATACTGTTAGAAGTAGGTCTTTATGTGTGGTTTGAGGAAGGTTTGAATACTATGGTATTTTCGAAAATGGTGTGATGTACATTTTCGGGTATGTTATAGAAATGATTTATGAGATATTTTAAAGGTATTTTTGAGTTATGCTTAGGGCGAGGTGGTCTGAAGTACGTTTCCAGCTTTATTTTGTGACGATTAGATCGTCACCAGCGCTTACCTAGTGGCAAAAATTTTCCCTTTGTCAAACTTTAAAAATTGACCTTCCCAAACTGTAGTAAATGTAACCTTAGCTAAGGTGGGAATAGCTGAGTGAAGGAGTGATTAATTTCAGTAACGTTAATGTATCATATAATTCCCACTGCACTGCGTTTTTGCTGATGAGGCCAATTTAATCGTTGTTTTGAGAACTGGTAATCGCAATAGCGTTCGTAGCGTACAAGAAGTCAGAGTTACTATCCTGTGAAAATCATAAATGTATCCGATCTAGTATTGTAAATTTATTAGAAAATTATGTTTCGTGAATTTATTTAAGCAAATATAATACTGGCATACTATTACAATCACGCTCAGAAATGGTACAGATAATGAGTGGAGTGGGAACTGGAAAAGTCAGTTCAAATTATGATTCGATATTTTATATTTTCTGATTTATGAGTGTCCCAGAAAATCTGAAAATAATATATCTGGGTAAAAGTTAAAATGTATTTTAAAAAAAGTGTTTCAGCTGCCTTTTTTACATTTTTTGTAAAACATTTACTCGTGTGTTCTACAGTAATATTGTAATTTATACANGTGTTTCAGCTGCCTTTTTTACATTTTTTGTAAAACATTTACTCGTGTGTTCTACAGTAATATTGTAATTTATACACGAGATTATTCAAAAACTAATCATTAAATTATTTATTTTCTGGGAATTACATACAATTGTAAACACTGTATTGGCAGCAATATGTAATATTAGGGTTTTGTTGTATGGTGTTATTAAATAAAATTATAGTTATGAAACAAAACGCGATGCTAATAACTTACGCATTGTACAGTGCATACTGNGTGTTTCAGCTGCCTTTTTTACATTTTTTGTAAAACATTTACTCGTGTGTTCTACAGTAATATTGTAATTTATACAAGAGATTATTCAAAAACTAATCATTAAATTATTTATTTTCTGGGAATTACATACAATTGTAAACACTGTATTGGCAGCAATATGTAATATTAGGGTTTTGTTGTAGGGTGTTATTAAATAAAATTATAGTTATGAAACAAAACGCGATGCTAATAACTTACGCATTGTACAGTGCATACTGNGGGTGTTATTAAATAAAATTATAGTTATGAAACAAAACGCGATGCTAATAACTTACGCATTGTACAGTGCATACTGACAAGCAGTCTCCCAGTTGAGATGGTAGCGAGTAATTCTAAGGCTTGACGTTGTATCGCGAGTGTAATCTGCCAATCAGCGTGGTAACCTACTCGCCAGCCGGTATCCCAGCCAATAGGGGAAATTTTTACAGCATGCAGTAGCCAAACAGACACAAGACCGTCCCCAAAGCCTTGCGCAGCCAATCGGGGAATGGGTACGCTCACATAAAAGGAACCGCCCTGCCATTTCGTCTCTGTATACTTATCTATTCTATGGCAGAGACGAACGGAACTCCTGGGAGCTGAGTCGTTAATACAGACGACTCACCTCCAGCTTGCCATAATTGTTAGAGAATGTGTGCCACAGCCGAAGTGTGTTAATCAACCGACAACTTCTTGGCACGGATGTGTTGGGAAAACTAAATGTAAACAACCGTGATGACGTGTTCCAATTCTCTCCAAGTTTCATATTCTGTAATTCGTATTTACAGTTTTATAAGGTTTAAAACGGAATACCACGACATTCAACAGACAAGCATGCTATGTGACTATTATCTCGGTGTATCATGATTACGAAATTAAAAATTTATGAAGTCTAAAATATACAGTATTTATTCCCGAAAGTTGTTAGAGGGCAGTTTCAAATTTAAAATTAAAAAATAAAACAATTATGAAGTAGAATTTTTACTTAAAAATCTGTGTAATGAGAAAATGTCAGAAATTTGGTTTGTGAAATAATTATTGCGAGTTGATACACATTTGTTTATTCCAATCACATCGCTTGTATGCGTATTTAAACGTTTGAAACAGGCAAACTAACACGGCGGCGATTTTTTTTTGTATATTTGGTGATTTGCCAGCTTCGAAGATGACAAACGGTAAAACTCAAATTACAAAATTAAGTCATCGGTTTTGTGGGCAAAATGGGGTAACGTGACAATTTTATTATAGTATATTCGCGGTATCTTCATACTTTTTGAAACAAACCTTTGAAAATCACACTGTGAATAACGTGTTTAGTTGTTTCCTAAATATGCCATGTATCTCAAGCATGTTATACGTCTGGCAACATAAAATTAGGACGTACCTTATTTTTGGTTAAATTTAACTTTAACTTATATTCTATGTATAACTTATAATATCTTATTTACAACTAATATGAATATTAACAGAGAAGAAACAGTTCTTATGCGAAATATTATGTAGGCGAGTGAGCAAGAATTTGGAGGGTTGTCCCTTTGATGGTGTTTTGTATATCCCATTCACAGTTACTTCCGATTTCTCTGAAGCCCCGCTAACGTTCTACTTTAAGGATATTCCTCCCCCTCATGCAAACAAAGCTTAACCAAATATAGGTAATTACACCAAAGGGACAACACACCGCATCCGTGCTCACTTACTTTAATAATATTTTGCATAAGAACTATTTCTTGCTATGCACTGCCAACACACATATCTTCTCCCTGATTTTATTAAAATTAATTATAAATGAAATATTATAGTTCATAGATAAAATATAAGTAACAGTTAGATTTAATAAAAAAAAAGTACTTTTATGTTAACAGAAGTATAAAACGCTATGAAAGAACCAAACATGTCATGCTTGGGTGATTTCCCAAAGATTTGATTCAAAAAGTGTGAAGAAACAGCGAATGGACTATAGACTTGGTAAAGCTTTGTTTGAATGGGGTGGAGGAATATTGTGTAAGTAGAACTTAGGCAGGGTTTCAGAAAAGTTGGAAGCAACCGTGGATGGACTATAGAGAAAGTGTCAATTGTAACACGGCCTGAGCGGCAGTGGTGTGGCGGCGGGCGGGAGAACGCAGACGACGCGAGGTCCGGGGAGCGAGGCGGGCCCGGCCGGCGGCGGGGGCGAGCGGCAACGGGATGTGGGTTGTGGAGCGGCGTGATTGGCGGCGCCCGGGCAGGGATCCGGTTCAGTCCGGCGGAGGGCGGCGTCGCTCCCACAGCCGCGGCCCACCACGCCTCTGCGCCGCTGCGCGCGGTCTCAACATATCTGGCACATCGCACAGTGGACAAGGACGCTGCGTTTGGGCGGCTCTTAACAGCAATATGCACTGAAACATTTTATGCGAAATCGCTGTTGGCGCGAATACGCCTATCTCGGGAAATACATTTTCTGGAACTGTGACTTCTTGTCGCAAAAGGTGGAAAACAATCATCTAAACTCCAAATATTTTTATTAGGTTTATCGTATTAAGTGCATTATTGGAGAAAAAAAAAGGTCTTGGAAATTATTAAATATCGCGTTTTTTTAATGCTTGCCCATGCAGTTTCCTTGAGCGGCAAGAGAAAAGTACGACTATACGGTCGTAGTTGAATCTGTGGGCTTTAATCACATGTAAAATGAAGTCACACTATTACAGATCTAATTTGCACAGTACAGCATCACGACGAAAACACTGCACGCCTTGCGCATAGGAGCGATGGGGCGCTATAACACACACTTCAAACGCGATCTGTTGAGTGCTTAGAAGACATCACTCGCATTAATAACTCAATTTCGGAGCACGCCAGCATAGCTATAAACTGCCTTTTCAAAGCGCTATATCTCTAAGTATACGCGTCAGATACATGTAAGATATATACAAAATTACTCAAGCGCCATGCATTAAACCTTGCTACAGACTTTCCAGCAATAAAAATGATAGGGTCACTGTATAAAGTCCCATAGACACGGCACTTTATGTGCGTGCCAGTATAGCCCTTACCTGCACCTGTGCTTCTCGGCCTCAAACGCTGGAAATTGCTCCAGCTAGATGGGCCCATTGTTAAGGAGGTATTGAGAGCTGGAGGGTGGAGCGAGATGAGTATAGCGTAGCGATATGTGTATGGAGTAGTAACGGAATGCCAGAGCGGGGGGAACTGGAGATCGCCGAGGAAACCCGCCGACCAGCGACATCGTTTGACACGATTCCCGCGAGCGAAAATCCGGCAGTAGATCCGCTGGGAATCGAGCTCGGTTCGCCTTGGTGGGAGGCAAGCGTTATAGCCTCTGCGGCAACCACAGCCTCAAAATACACAAATACGAAATAATGTGGCAGTTACTGTGACGTCGACGTACCCATTCTCTGACTAGCTGTGCGAGGCTCTGAGTACGGGCCTTGTGTTTGATTGGCTACTGCGTTCTGCGAAAGATTCCCCCATAGACTGGGCTACCAGCTGGCGAGTAGGTTACCAGGTGCTGATTGATGAACTGCGTAACGACATGATGCTGACCAGTGGCGTATGCGGCTGGAGTTCTCGGAATAAGCTACAGTTGCACCTCTGTATTTTTCTGTACTCTGTACGCCACATAGGCGTCGAGCATGGGGTGGCAAGGGGGGTGGTCATCCCTACACTTACCAACCAGCAGGGGCGTCGGCCCCCTCAGTTGATTGACAGTGGTTGCTTTCTACTTCACTTTATAGCTTTATAGTATGTATTTATAACTTATTTTAGACTGCTTACCTAATTTATTTCAATATATGTATTGTTTGTAGGTCCTTACATAACAAAAACCAGCAATACTTCAGTAGAAATTTTTATATTTGAAATATTTCGTGACATGAAATTAGTGTTACATGCGTACATAACCGCTTGCACAAACACATAACCCAAAGTATAATCCGGGNGTACTGTCACATAAATTTTGTCTTGACACCCCCCTTCCCCTCATCTTTCTGAAAACATGAAGTCGGCGCCTGTGTACTCTAACTGCCCTCCGGCCAGCAGCACTGGTTCGCATATAGTCCGTTGCCACTGTATAAAGTAAATGGGGTAGAGTTCTTATGCCAGCTGCACGGTAGCCACTACACTGTTTATGTAGTTGTGTCACTTTTCCAACAAGTGAAACCTAGGACGCACTCGGGGACACCGAGGAAGTCGGTCTTCTATGCATAATTAGTTGGCAAACCAAAGGTGACATTAGCGAGTCCATGGGGGAACCGCAAAAGAAAACTCACTGTTTTGTCAGATCCCAGATCCTGTTATCGACTACGGTCGTTACATTACATTGAGCGAATGCTCGACTCAGAAACAATATGGAGTCGAATTCTACGACCAACTGACTCCGAATGGAGGTGGTTATGTTCTGTTCACCCCTTGGTGTATGGACAGGATATCCACATAGTGAAATATGAAATGGTGGAAATTTTGGTAAAGGGAAACACCTCCACTGTATAAGAGGAAAGTGCGGGAAACGGGATTGAGGCATCTCTGGATGCCGAAACCATTTCTGCAAGCGCAGGATCAATTAAGGAACACCTGTGTGACTATTGCACAGGAAATAATTCTAAAGTAAACAATGAAGTAGACAATCGTATTTTATCATGTGTGCAGGAACTGAAAGGCTTGCTTTATTTAATGCTGGTCTGCAATGCGGTACTCAGTAGCCAGTTCAGCGCTGTTCAGGCAGTGCAAGTGGAGCCTCTTGGTGGAAAAAAAGTGACATTCTAAGCATTTTTTTAAAATTTCTGCTCAAAAGAATTAAAAGGTGATGTGAGAGACAGTGGGCAGAATGTGCCCCTGTCCTAAAAAAGGGATGGTCGCTTACCTGGAAGCTTCTGCCCAGGGTAGCGACACTACAGAGAAAAGCACGCAGGAGAGCATATATCCTGGTAAAGATGGGCAGCACTTTACTGGCATTTACAAGGTTTCGAAGGGGAGTGCCCTCATCGAGTCTGATGAGGTTACTACTGAGAAACTGCGAAATGATAAGAAAATAAAGGAGCTGGGTTTGAAGCTCGAAGATTCGAAGAGCCTTATCGCACATGCCCTAGAGTTATTGTGTATGGTGTGTCAAGGGAGCATGATAGAGGCACTCTCGGATCAACTCTATTGTCATATTAGGGAGGTAATGGCTGGACTGTCAAAAGAGGAACTTAAGAATGGTGCAAAAATAAAACTTCAGACGGGACCCGGACGATGGATGGCAGACCTACTGACAGGGTGCTGGAATATTCACGCAGGGTCCGATTGAAACTCTGGTACCTTGATGGAGTCTATATTGGATTCTCTCGTTGCAGTGCAGTGGATTTCTTGGTCCAGATGTGATGCTATAACTGTCAGGGTTATGATCATTCGTCTGAGTTCTATAAAGGCTCTAAGACCTGTTAAAGTAGTGGTGAATTTGGTTATAAATATACAGAGTACAAGTTTCGAAGTTTAAAGGTATGCACTAACTCAAGTGCAATAAAAAATACACGAACATCGCGTGTACTCCAGAGGCTGTCCAGCTTATAAGAGGGCACTCTTTGGAGATTTAGAGAGCTGACAATGAATAGGAGCATGCAGGGCCTGAGGTGTAGGCAGTTAAACACGCAGAGGTCGGCAGTGGTGTTGAGTCAGCTGATTAAAATAGCACTGGAAAGGTCTTTAAACCTTGTGCTTATACAAGAACCTTATGTAGTCTGCTGGCGAATTTCACTGCTAAAGGGAATGGTGCTTAAGTTTAATGAATTGTCCAAGACAGTTATATGAATTCCTTCTGATCGGGTGCATGCAATGATAATTAGTGGTATTTCAATGTTACGCCATGTCTGTGCGTAGATTGTGTACAATGATTTGGAAGTTTATTTGATATAGTTATATTTCCAATTTTATGATCCTATTGAGGATAATTTGATTCGATAGGGTGTAATAATGTGTGTGCTGAGAGGAAGGCCCAAAATAATTGGAGCAGACATAAATGCAAAATCTGGTGAATGGAATTCCCCAGTGACAGATGAAAGGGGGCTTGAGTTCAATGAATTCCTGCGTCTGTATGACCTGTGAGTGACAAATGTTCCTGGAACATTGCCAACATATATATCATTTGCTCATGAGACTGAATCTTATGTCGATACTATCCTGGCCACTGATCGCACTATCAATAGGATTCATGATTGGGATGTAACTCTTGAAAGCATAGTGACCATCGGCTCATTGTTTTCAATGTTCTTCCTGCAGCAAAGGTGCAAGATCTAACAGAGGCAAAGGTATGCTATCTTTATCATGGCGCTGACTGGAGGCAATTAGATAATTGCTTACAGAATAACTTACAGAAACATCGGCGCATAAGCGGGATCGGTGTTAAGCTGATGGCATCTTGGGTGTCATATTTGACAACTGTAAAGATACCCTAACATAGGTTGAAATCTAACCTTGAACTCACTCATGGTGGGATGTTGAATTGGAAAGATCGAAGGGATCTTATTTCCCTCCGAAGGAAACTTAAAGATATGCATAATGATGATGGGCATATTCAGGTGACATTGCGATATAGGGAGAAACATCGAGCATATAGGAACCAAGTGAAGGCAAAGAGGGTGAAATCTTGGCGAGCATGTCAGAAAGAACCCATAGGGTTTTGTATATTGGCTGTGTACTGACAAAATGAAACTACCTGTAATTGTGCCTGGGCTCAGTATTGATGGCAGAAGCCTCTTGAGCATGAACGGAAATCTTAAGGCTTTGCTGAATATGCTGTTGTCTGATGATAGTTTTGAAAGTGAGGGACAGCTCCATGAGTTTAAATGGTACCAGATGAGTATATGTTTCCTTATGGAGAACACAGCACCTGTCACTATGCAGGAGTGTGATAATATGGTGACAGACCTCAGGCTTAAGAGGGCTCCTGGATAGACCAGCATACTGTGGAAATGCTCATAAGGACATATCCAAAAATAAAGACTTCCAAGATCAGGTTATTTAATGTAGCTCTTGAACAAGGAGTATTTCATAATGTATAAAAATAGGATTAATTAAAATCCTATATAAAGGTGGTGGAAAATATGTTACCTTGCTGAAGTCATATCGACCTTTGATAATGTTCTCTGCGATGAGTAAAATCATAAGAGACTGATAATTCAAGGTTGACATCCTTTTTGGAGTAAACCAATGGTCTGAATTGTAAACAGTATGGCTTTAGAAGGGGAAAGGGCACTGAGATGGAAGTATATGATATGATTAATGCTGTAAGGGGAGCAGCAGAAGAATACGTGATTGGAGTGTCGCTGTATATAACAGGGGCATTTGATAATGCGCCATGACTGCAAATTATGTGGCAAATGAAATGTTTAGATTGCCCAGAAAACCTGTATGTTGTCATTCTTCCATTATTTAACTATCGCATATGCATCTATGAGGGGGGTCACTGAGGGGATACATTCTCTGAAAAATGCTCTTTAATGGCCTATTAAGGGCTGGATTGTCCGTTGCATGTACAATGTTTGGCTATGTGGACGACAGAGTCCTACTTATTTGTGGAGATTCAAGGAATGATATTGAGGCAAAGGAAGAAAAGGTCCTTGAAAAGATGAGAGTATGAGCCAGGACTGTCAAGATTCGGTTTGCATTTGAAAAGACCAATGCTATACTGCTCAAGGAAGCATTACAAAATGAGACTTATTGTATGATTTGAGGGAAAACCTCTTCGCTTCGTATCCTCTATTAAATACCTAGGTGTGGTTGTCGGAGAACATGTGTTGTTCCATGATCATGTATGTTATCTGTCTAATAAGGCAGTGGCAACATTTCACAGGTTGATAGCAATAGCTCCTGCGGCCCGCAGACTGGACTTAAAAAATATTAATAGCGATCTATAAGGGTGTTTTTGTTTCTAAAATAAGATATGGGACAGCTTCATGGTATAATGTCACTGCGCAGTCACACAAGAGGACATTGCTCAAGGCATAGAGCATAGCATTTTTGGGTGTAGCCAAGGCCTTTAAGACAGTCTCCCATGATGCACTGCATGTCCTTACTAGGGCCATTCCTATCGATCTGCTAATACAGGAAAGGAGACAACTGTGGGTTAAATTCCGAGGTAGATGATCTACCAATGAAGAGCGTAAAGTTGCGCATGATGAGACACTGTACAAATGACAAGATATATGGGGTGGCTCTAAGAATGTATGCATATAAAATATATTCCCTTTTGTTGGGGAAAGGCTTAAGAATAAATGGCTGGAGGTGGCCAACTACCAAGCTCAGTTTCTGAAACGGTATAGGAACTTGAAAGGAAAAATTTATAAATTTAATTTGTCACACCACTCTGACAGGTGTGCGGGATTGAAGACACTGCTGATAATGTATTGTTAAGGTGCAAAGGTAAATTACATATGCACAGGATACCAGCAAACATTTGTGAATGGGAATTGACCCATTAGTAGTGTCCTCATTGGTTCCTTTCATGTTGGGTTACTGAGCCTGGGTAGACTATGTCGTTCAGCTGGGATGATGGTTAGAGGAGTTTTATGAAAGGAATACCACTTGGACCGAAACCACTGATGATGAAAATTAACACTGAATAATATGATGGTTATCTATTCTGAGATGGTCTTAAGGCATGGAGTGGCTTGCCTTGCATGGGGTGTGATGGAGAGGCGGAACTATTAGAGGACAGGTGCATTCTGCCTGGATGCTCAGATTGGGATGGGATGGAAGCGGACAGAACAAATTAAATTTTTCCTTATACTTGATTCCACTCAGTAGTTAAGCTGCAAGTTCTGGGTGTCATAGTGATTGCTTCCCCCCATTTGGCAGCAGAGGAACTGATGCATAAAGTGGCACTGGTTCGGATGTCTGCTGTCTGCTGATGACAGGATGAGCAGTGTGGGGCTGTGGCTCCTGTAAGTTTGAGCTGGATTACTTACGGCACTGGGGAAGAGGGAGCACCCCTAGGTTTAGTCTGGGGTTTTAAGCTTGGACCCTCTGACCTGCTGCTGGAGAGAGCTGGCCCTAGAGGCCGGGCCTGTTCTTGGTGGCAAGAGCAGGATGCTGCGACACTAGTTCTTTCTGTACAGCTGCATATGTCTGACATAAGGACTAAAACAGGTGACTTGGTGGAGATGACACTGGTACAGAGGTTATGCACCTTCTATTTTAGGTTGGTTTGATGACAAAGGAAGCATAATCGTAAATGGAATTCCGACTGTTGACTGGAGACCGACCAAGGCTGCTTTGCACAGGGTGTCATGGACCAAGGCAACTCGTATCCGATCTCCTCTGTTCCCAAACTGGACGAATTACCATATGGCGACGAACAATTCCCAATTAAGACTAATCATTTATAGGATTTACAAAGAAATGACACGATTATGACAAAAGGGGATGGAAACAGAAGTATGATTTGGATAATGGAAGAAGCAGCAGCCATGGTATGGCATTATTTGGGGTTGATATGAGAGCCCAGATAGATATAAACTTTGCTAGTTAGATTGGAATGATTATATAAAACAGAGTTCCTTCGAGGTCAGGCTCGTAGTATAAAAGGGAATGTAAATTAATAAGTGCTCTTTGCTGCCAACTTTTGACCAGGTTAACAATGGATTAAGGGAGCTTGGATAGCGCTTTAGTTTCAGGCAGCCTGGAGAATGAAATGAGGCCGGAGCAGTGGTGGAGTGATTACTGGGAAGAAAATGGTACCTACTGGGGTCAGGGATCAGGGATCGAACCAGAGACCGCAGCAGTGGGAGGCTATCTTGTAACAACTGAGCCAACGATGTATCCTGCACTTGTATAAAATGCAATAAAGATGATTATTGTCTTATTTTATTCCCAGTATTC
The DNA here is from genome assembly GCA_002778355.1 of Clitarchus hookeri. NCBI lineage: Eukaryota > Metazoa > Arthropoda > Insecta > Phasmatodea > Phasmatidae > Clitarchus > Clitarchus hookeri. The sequence goes on along the minus strand of NQII01000846.1, from coordinate 464,836 downwards.
ACTTAAGAGGACACACACGATGCACAAGAAACAACAAAGAAAAACTTTTTGTTAACCCTTTCAATTACAGTGTCCTATATACGGGATGCTGCACAGGAAATGACTTGATTATCTTCACTGTAAAAGGCAGAAAACAACGTTCAATCAAGGAAGTCCTTCACATGTGACAGATCAAATTTGTTGCTGAGACTATATTCCATAGACTCATAAACAGTTGCTATGCCAACATCAATCACAAACACATTTTTGCTGGTAGCGATATATGGGAAAGTGACATAATGATAATAGTACAGTTTCGAACATATATTTAGTTCTTTGCAATACCAAAAATTAAATATTTATGTATGCCATAAAGGCCTAACTCAGTGACTTGTGACCCATAGTAAGATTCTGTCCTCTAAGATGCCGCAATTGAATTGCTGACCTAGGTGGGTAAAGAATTTCCTAAACGACCACTCCCTTGTGTTAGTGAGGCAGACATGATATAATTGTATGTCGAAGCTCTCTCCTTATCAAACCTCATGTTACTTCAGTCATTTTACATTTTGAGAGATGTGTTCCTCTCGTATCGCATATGTCGACGCTACCTCAGACGATGCTATTTACGTCACAGAAACATAAACCCAGTATGATTCAACACATGAATGCCGCGTGCTAAGGTGTTTCAAGGCACGCTATAACCAGATCGTCATGTATATAACCTTTCTGTGTAAACCGTGCAACACAAAATTCAAAGTTGTAGTTTTTAAATTTCGTGTCAGGCCTGTATTTTACCATCAGGCTAGATTCCAGTTCTGTACATATTCGAACACCAGTTAGTAATTTACTGGCAGCGACTTCGAGGACATTTTATTTCATACATCACTGCATTCTATGAGTATCCACTATAAATCCTGTGCCCTGCTGCTCTATGCCCACGATGAGTTCATTGACTTCCTGCCAGTTCTGTTTTCGCATATTCTGCGCTGGCTTACACATATGCGTGGATGTTTTTCAGTTCTTCCTAGTCTTTCTTAGTAAGGACTGGGAAGTGGTGACCGAAATAATACCTCAGGACTTCTCTAATTGTCGCCTTCCTTTTGGAAAAAATTCAATTGCATTTATCGTGTCTTTTCGCTTCCTTTTGCACTTGATCACAGTAATTTCATATAATCGCTGTCATCATCCCTCAGTTTCTTTTTCATATATCTGAAACACTGATGTTATCACCATCAAGTGTCCTTTTAACTTTCAGAATATTATCCCAGTATTCTCAATATAAGTCTCAAATCTTCACCTTTCCCTTTGCATACCAACTTGAGTTTCTATAGGTTCCTTTTTGTCATGGCATGTTCCGTTTCTTTATTAACTCATTCATTATTTGTTACCATATACTATGGCATCCCCTTTCTTACTATCGTAGTCATCTTTCTGCAGACCCTTAATTGCTCCCTTCACTACGTTTTTTATTCTCATTAAGTCTTCTTCTCTGTTCATTTTTCACCTACTAGGCTAGTAATTAAGTCTCTTGGCCATTACTGCAGCGCCCATTGTTAAATTTTTCTCATTTTCCAGGTTACATTATTTGGTGACGGATGCCTTTAAATTTTACTTATAATAAAGAGTGTTTTTTGCTTTGTTTCTCACTTCCTAATACACTGGTATTTATCAGCAGTTAACACATTTCTTAATTTGCTATAATATAACCAATGAAAGTTTTATTTTGTTACTTCCAGTTTTAGCTCGTGGAATTGCCACTGACCATTTGCTTGAATCAGCTGCTTTTCTCAGCCAAGCTATACTTCGTGCAGTATTCTAGGAAATTCCACCTCTTTCAACATTTATTCTGCCCCAACTGTTCCCACCCACACGGTCAGCATATTCAGGTTCTCGATTTCGATCTCCCCAATTATCACTAATACACAGTTTGAAATTTCTGTTGATTTACGGAAAATTTTACGGAGATGTAGGGTTGATTTACGGAAAGGCACTTCGCAATGACGAATAACGGAAATGAGGTCCGTAAATATAAAATACGGAAGCTCTTCGTGGCTTTGAATTTGAGACACGAACAATGCAGATGATACCTGAAGCGTATAAATCCCATCTTCGCAATACTACTTCGTGTTTAATAGTAGTAGGTGAGTGGCGAACCACTCATGGAGTGCCAATTCATTGATTCCGGTTCAAATTCCGCTACAGGGCAAAACCTTCTGTAAACAGTGTGAAACACGCACATAACGAAATTAAACAATATATTCGTAACCTCGTTTTATAAACCGCAAATATATCAAGCGCTCTAACACGACTGGAAACTAAAACCGGCGCGTTCGTCACTTTCATGTAAAATCCATGCTTACAAAATACTTCGTGTAGATGTATGATAGGTCTTTCGTGTTATTGATTGTTAATTTTTTTATTTTTTTCAAATAATACTTCAATATTAAAAATATATATAAAAAAATACATTAATTTTTTTGTTATACGCAGTGAAATACATAACGAAAATAAAACTATATTTCTTACCCCTGTTTGTAATGAAATAAAATAAACAAAATCGCGCACACACTTACATGACTAGAAACTAATAGGTACATGCATCATTCCGTATAAATTCCGTATTAACAACAACTTGTAAATGTGTGGTAAGCGAGTGGATAATTTTTTTTTTCAGAGTTCAAATCACGCCACTAGACAAAATATTCTATTATTTTTAAAAGTAGTTTTTATACACAGTGAATCACCTACATAACTAAAGTAAAACTTTTTTTTATTACTTTGTTTTATAAAGAACAGATTAAATAAAACCAACTTGCAAGTTTGTTGACACGATCCGTGAATTCACGGAGATTTATATAAAATCTACTGAGAGGACGTTACTGAAAAAAGACGAAGATACCGTAATTTAACGCAGATGTCTGGATCATTTGTAACTGCTATTTTGCGTAATTTTACGGACAATTCTTCTAACAGCGTGGTAACCTCTATATATCCCAGTAAATTGTTATTTCCCCCCCTTCCTCCCCATGCTGCACTGAATTTGGGATGCATATGACTAAAAAAGTGCCAGTGCTTCTTTACTAAGTGCACCATCGCCTTATAATTCTCATTGACATACAGAATTTTTGCGTTACCTTCTAATCCTTCACAACGATCGACCCAACTCCACACCTCGTCTCTTTTTGTTGTCATCACGCAATTGAAAACCATAGTGTTTCTTTGAGTCCTTTTATTTCCTTCGCCTCTCCATCATTTATAGTGTCTTCTCCCTATGAGGTAAATTATTACTCCGCACTCTCCATTCAGATGGATTATAATAATTGTCCCAATTCAAGTTGTTGACTCTGTGGGCTAGAGTATCAACATATCGTAGTTGCCATCACTTACGTCGCAGGTCTGTGCATGCTGTCATCTTAAACTTTAATGTGACTTCTAAAGGAAAATTCTTATGGTATTGAGCGTTAGTTTTGCTTTGGTGAACTGGTTTTGTTTTCAAACTACGTACTGGCAACCAAATTCTAGGTGTTTGATTTTTATAAATATTTTCTATTTTTTATTCATTTGACTTATTTCTTAGGAACTTCCTAGCATATGCCTTTTTGTTAAGCAGCAGCATATCGTCCTGATTCTTCAATATGAGTTCTTACTCAACCAGACCATCGACGCACTCCAAAATTTCCCGTAGTCCTTCAGCTCTTTTGTGCATTTAAGATATATGTACTCACTTATGCTGAAAGTTTGACTATGATCGTGGATGATCTTGGATGTTTTCTTGAAGAAACAGAGCCATAACATGGTTCTTCAGAATACTTCAATACGAATATGGTGTTGAATTTCTCTGCACTTCGAATGATCTGATATTACTGGTATGGTGATTTATTACCATATTTTCTACCAACAGCTCGCTTTACAATTGAGAAATGCGTGCCACACTTCAAGAAACTGTCCTCGAATCGGATAGTAATGTTTGATGACACCGAAGCTATCAGTAATGGCCAGTGCTATTAAAAAACTATGTCACTATGTGATTGGGATTTTGTGTATGTGTACAATACTGCCAACTCGTTTACTATATCACAAACAAGCCAAAGTTTATGAAAACAGAACATTCCATGGACTTTCATTAACACCAATGTGGAATTCTGCATATAGTCGAAAACAATGGCCATGAGGTTTCTTTGTATGCAGATATCAACGACTTCTGGAATATTCCTGTAAAATTACTGGCTAGCTGTTAGTGAACAACTGGCTCAGCAACAGCTACTCGTTTTCCTGCTTTGTTACACTTGATTTTGTTTTTACTTTTAATCTTTGCAGGCCAGGCAAAAATCTACGCATGGCCTACAAAACTTCAAATCATAGCTTTCTTTGAAACATTTTGAATACAACTCATTTTATATTTCTCAGTTTATATTTCGAACTGATAAACCAAATCACAGAAATGCGACAGTAACAGAAGTGTAATGCGGCACAATTGGGAAACGAGGAGATATGGTGGTCTCTCTAAGCTATGGTATTTGTCGCAAAAGTACTTCCATAGTTTTGGTGCTTTCTTCTCATGTTAGTAGGAGACAGGTACAATATGTGGTCAAGCATCACCAATAAACCTGTTGCTGTTGGTTGGAAATGCGCCAGCTGTGTAACCAATATGGTGTCACACACTTCGGGGTCCGCTTTTCACTAAGTTATGGTACACAGCTCTCAGAGTGTGTTTCCATTCTTCCTGCAGCATGATGAACAATAATAGGTGTTTGTTGATCGAGTGGATCTGCAATGCAAATATTGCACCAGCTAGTAATATGCTCTACTGGATTCACGTTGGTGTTTTGAGTGGGCCAGTTAAGCAGTCTCACCTGATCTCCAAACCAAGATGTAATTAACATTGCACTATGGACAGGTGAACTATCGCGCTAACCTAGGAAATGGCCTAATATCATAGTGTGGGAAGAATGTAATTTTACAAAATGTCTTACTACATGTCAGAGATCAGAGGTCTATTTATTAAAATTAATGGCCCAAGCCCAAACCACGAGGAACAACCCCAAACCATTACGCTTTCACCACCAAATCTCACTATTGGCACAAGACACTCAGATAAATACCATTCGCCAGGGATATATCAAGTTCACACACATTCATCAGAGTGCGAGATCGTGTACCATGACTCGTCACTCCATAAGATTTTTTACACTGTTCCACAGACCAAATAATATGTTGTCTGCACCATTCCCAACGACTTCGGTCAATGGTACATGTGGCTTCCTGGCAGCAGCACGACCTTGAAAACCAAGTAACCTCACCTCCCAATAGGGAGTCCTATCAATGGACTCTGTACCTGTGATGTGAGAGAAGTCTTCTGCGGTTGTTGACATGACTGCCTGACGATTTATTTGCACAACACATCTCAAAGTTCGCCGGTTCCGTTTAGTTAGTTTCTAAGCCACAATGGTGCGATATATCGGAATAGCGGTCCCATAAAATTTCCTCTTTACCGTCATATCACGATCTGAGGAAGGAGGCACATTTAAATACTATCAAACATATTTTAGAGAATACCGGAATTTATGGACCTATACAACTATTCCTCTTTCTAACTCCTACAACCCTCTCCGTTACTCATTATGGCAGCAAATACTTGAATGGTGATTCAAGAACTTATGCCTTTGCTTGTACAGTGTCTTACTTGGCAAGTTTACTGGGAGTAAAAGGGGTGTCTGGTGACTTTTGGTTATACGGTATATTTCTTAAGAAGCTGGTTTAAACAATAGCTGAATAATTTCTTATTACACGCAAACTTATGTAATTCTTGTTACGACAAACATCAAACAGATTGGAGCCTTTTACAGCAAAGTGCTTAAAAGATAGGTATTTTGTTTGAAATTTTCTGAAATGGACTATTTGTACATCATGTCTCACCATCAGTTCTCAAAAATACGTAGCCTATTTAATTTTGGGGCGTCTCATGCATGATGAAGAAATAATATTGTGTTTATCTTCAATAATTCGGCCAACTATACATTGCTCTCGACAGCCACAAACTCTACCTGTAGCTTCCACTAATAAACCTTCACTTGTCATATGTTCTGGCTCTGTTCTGCATTTTCTTTGAATGCAATTCTTTATTATCTTTACTACAGTTTTTGGCTGAGATATTTATTTTTCTGAATCGGAGATGTTTTGCAAAAGGCATTAACATCAATATGTTTATTATACTATGACAATCGTAAAAGTTGTTCCAATTAAAATCAGAAAAAGTCACATACACAGTCTTCCTTCAAGCTCCAAACCGTGCAACATGCAGCAAAACTAGGAAGCAGATCATGGAGTAAGCGACAAAAATAACAACCTTCTTCCTATAACAATTAACGCACCACTGTATAGAAGAAGGATAACATTACTGGAATGTCGTCTTTCTTCCATTCCACTCCAATCTGCTTGATGTTTGTCGTCCTTAGGCTTACATAAGTTTGCATGCAATTTCAAATAATTCCGATATTATTTAATCCAGCTTCTTATAAAATATATTATATAACCAAAAGTCATCAGACACCCCTTTTACTCCTAATAAACGTGCACAGAAAGAAGCTTTACAAGTAAAGGCATAAGTTCTTGAATCACCATTCAAGTATTTGCTGCCATAATGAGTAATGGAGAGGGACAGTTCAAAAAATGTACTGTGACTGCAATATTTCCCTCCTTTCACTTAACTTATAGGTGACAAAAATGCTGTACAATAACTGCCAAAGTAAAAAGCTACCAATCTAAGAATTATTTAATTAACTTTTTCACTTAGCCATTTAATTATATGTTTTCACGTCTGTGACCTGTAAATACACGTATAAGATATTCAGGTGTACTGTGTCGTAGTAACGCCATTTGTTTCTTCAAGTACAAATCGTGGCGAAAAGTTGTACTGCCTATAGTATTTACATACCGAATTTTCCTTGGAATGATACCAGACTCCGTCTGTATTTAACAACATCGAATGAGTTGTCACCGTCAGGTGCTAGCATTATATTGCTCTATTGTGTTTGATTCAATAAATACAAACGTTTCTCGCGAACAATTTTTTTCTCTTTTTTCACTGATGCACTTAAAAATAATGGGGTTGCTAGTATCGCAACATATGTTGTAAAATTTTAAATTAGATTATAAGACATTTTCGGTCACGTAACACACATGAAAGATCTTAACGAAAAGAGTTTATGTGGTCCATTGCACAAGCACAAGCGAAAAGTATTAACAGTATGTTTTTGGATTCTGACCTTGCACAGAATATGCTATATACTGTATTATTTTACAACACATCACAGACAAAAATTACAAAGTTTTAACTAAGGGCACGAAAATCAATATTATTGATTTTTTTTAACTTAGACAGAAAATGGTTATCTTTCCTTTCTCTCGGCACCCTCCAAAAACGAACTTGCCCAGAGAGGAAAGCAATCTGAAGCCGACACATGTTTGTGTAGGGGTGTCTCACATCTCTTTCAGATCCACTTTAATTTACGGTTTCAGGTTTTGCAAACAAAACATTTTATGATGCGTGCTGTAGACTACTTAAGTCGATACAACATTTGTTTCGTTGTCACAGTGAGTGAGCTGTAGGCTGTATGTCCGGCTACAGTTATATGAACAATTAAGACCCAGACCTGTAAGACTGTTTACGAATCATTTTGCCACAGGTGAGATCATCGGTCGCTGAGCTTCGCAGTGTGCAGTATAGGCCACAAATTACCTACACGTGCGTAATGCACACAGTTGTGTACACTGGGTCGGAATGTGCTCGGCTGTACAGCCCGGCCTTGGCACACATCTCGCCCGCGACAAGAGTAGGCAGACCGCACAACTTTCATTTCAATCTAATCGCCACTTCCCGTCTCGCGGTGTAACTTCAGGAACACAGTGTCCCAATGACTGCAACGCGGCTGCCTAGAGCGGCACTAGCTGCGTGAAAGGACAGGGTTTTACATCTTATAGACTGTTCACGGTCAATTGAGCACTTTTGAAACCCTGCTTATGATCTACTTGGGAAATTAACATTNGTATGCACACTGTGCACAACATGGGAAATTAACATTGCCATGGGCCTGATCAGTTTATTCATCCTTCGGTCAAATAAAACGGTGAAAACATTAGAAAGGTCAATATTTTACAAATGTTTTTCATTCTTACACCAATGTGCATTAAAAAAAGGAAAGCAAAAGAAAGCATTTCAATATTCACAAATGTTNGGGAAATTAACATTGCCATGGGCCTGATCAGTTTATTCATCCGTCGGTCAAATAAAACGGTGAAAACATTAGAAAGGTCAATATTTTACTAATGTTTTTCATTCTTACACCAATGTGCATTAAAAAAAGGAAAGCAAAAGAAAGCATTTCAATATTCACAAATGTTTACCTGATACTTTTAATTCAACGTTAAGAATTAGAACTACTTTCCCTCTGTCGTTAGCANTTTACATGATACTTTTAATTCAACGTTAAGAATTAGAACTACTTTCCCTCTGTCGTTAGCAACTTTACTGGACGCACACCTGTCGTATGCCCGTTAAAATATATGCGGTCAGGGGCAGTGGCATTTTTCAAAGGTTAATTTCAAAAGTGCTCAAAAAACGTGAAAAGGCTATAAATTGTTTAATGCTTGCCTCAGCCACCCTTCACGACATAGCTTTAAAAAAAACACACACACACTTTGTCCATCTTTTATCGCGTCACATTTCTACAAAAAAATTTTAATTTTTTTTGCTCCGAAAATTGCGCATAATTTAAAATGTATAGACTCAACAAAAACGCTAAAACACAAAACACCTATTAATTTACTCTTACATGCTCTCTTGTAGCATGGTTACTCTCTTAAAAGGACACAAGGAGTTTTTTTAATTAAGTGATATCGTGAAAGGTGACCGAGAAACGCCTGAAATCTCATTTCCACTTAAATTATTTTCCAACATTTACTATNTAAAAGTGATATCGTGAAAGGTGACCGAGAAACGCCTGAAATCTCATTTCCACTTAAATTATTTTCCAACATTTACTATTTGAGAATGGAGGAAACTGTTGTCTGTCTTCAATATTGAATGAAAAAAGTAGATACATTTTCCAATTCTCTAGTGGTGTAAAGGGAAACTCCAAGGAAAAAATATGGCAAAGGGAGAAAAATCAATGCCACCAAGACCGAAAAACAAAATGGGGCGCAATGAGAAAACTTAACGGTATTAGAACTGATAAATTACCGAATTACAAAAACAAAAATAAATTTGGTTAGGTCTCAAACAAAAATTAATTTTATTAATACAATGCCAGTTATATCAAGTTTTTTAAGCAGAAGAATATTTATAACACTAATATTAATAATTATTTGAGCATATTCTAGTATTTTGATTTTTATTCATAATTAAGATTTTTAATTAAACGATTATTTTAAAAAAGTAATATTTTCTACCCATAATTATTAAACAACTGCAGTATGTGCTTCTAAAAATTTTTTTTGTAGATTGGAAGTTTATTCGTTTGAGATGATTTCAATATTTTGTAGTAGGTGTACTTACATTAATAAGTATTAGGAATCAGCAAAATAAATCCTGATTTCATTTGAAACCGAGCCAGCTCTTCAAACAGTGTGAATTTTACATTTGTTCCCCCATTACATCGCAATTTATTAGATATACTGTGGAGAAATCTAAAACAATAACATATCGTAAAGGAAACAGNAATAAATTTGGTTAGGTCTCAAACAAAAATTAATTTTATTAATACAATGCCAGTTATATCAAGTTTTTTAAGCAGACGAATATTTATAACACTAATATTAATAATTATTTGAGCATATTCTAGTATTTTGATTTTTATTCATAATTAAGATTTTTAATTAAACAATTATTTTAAAAAAGTAATATTTTCTACCCATAATTATTAAACAACTTCAGTATGTGCTTCTAAAAAAATTTTTTGTAGATTGGAAGTTTATTCGTTTGAGATGATTTCAATATTTTGTAGTAGGTGTACTTACATTAATAAGTNGATTGGAAGTTTATTCGTTTGAGATGATTTCAATATTTTGTAGTAGGTGTACTTACATTAATAAGTATTAGGAATCGGAAAAATAAATCCTGATTTCATTTGAAACCGAGCCAGCTCTTCAAACAGTGTGAATTTTACATTTTTTCCCCCATTACATCGCAATTTATTAGATATACTGTGGAGAAATCTAAAACAATAACATATCGTAAAGGAAACAGNTTTCCCCCATTACATCGCAATTTATTAGATATACTGTGGAGAAATCTAAAACAATAACATATCGTAAAGGAAACAGGATCCAATTCTACGTGTTGTTGGGTAAACCAGTGGTAAACCAGCCACTTAGCTACAAATTGTGTATGTAGAGCCCCATGGATCCTAGATTAAATGTCGCTGGACTACTTTTTTTNACCAGCCACTTAGCTACAAATTGTGTATGTAGAGCCCCATGGATCCTAGATTAAATGTCGCTGGACTACTTTTTTTTAATATGTTTTTTTATTACACACCGAGAAAGTACGCGAAGCCAGAGAAGTGAACATTAGATTTCACAGAANTTTTTTTAATATGTTTTTTTATTACACACCGAGAAAGTACGCGAAGCCAGAGAAGTGAACATTAGATTTCACAGAAGTCTGCATACTCAATAATATGTCAACTGCTCGTTGACGACTTGCTGCACAGTGGAAAGTCGTGATTGGGCCTGAAGTTAACACTGTCCACGGTAAATTGAGCACTTTTGAAAACCCTTCTTAAAATTTTCTTGTATGTACATTGTGCATACTTCCATCATATGTAAAATTAGCATTGCTATGGGCTTGATCACTTTATTAATGCGCCGTTCAGATGAAACTATAAAATTATTAGGAAAAAAAATTATTTAACATGCTACATGCATAAAAAACAGAAAGCAAAATAAATAATTTCAGTATTTGCAATTATTTACCTAACACTTTTAATGCAACGTTGAGACATGAAATTGTTACCAATTTAATGGGTTCATGCCAACTTTACTGGGTGCATGCCAATCAGTGTGCCCGCTAAAATATGTGCAGGTAGGGGCAGTGATATTTTTCTAAGGTTGATTTCCAAAGTACTAAGTTAACCTTGAACTGCATATATATCAGAGCGGTCCATTACATGACAATTACAGTCGTGAACCTATTGCGAAAGTGGCACAAATATAAGAGCGTACGAAGCCTAACTTTTCCATTTCCTTATCCTCGAATATTTCTTAGGTCTCTTCATTTAACAAACGTATATTTGGCACTAATAAAATAGTGTTCTATAGCAAAAATATTTCGTGTCAAGATAGTTTCCAAAATTCTGTAGAGCCACTCCAGGTTTACGATTGGACGACGCATTCTTGTCATGGCACAGATGTTTTGGAGGTGAAACACGGAAGTGAGTATGAGAGCAGCAGAAGTCTCACTGGACCAGTCACACGCACGGTGGCTAGTAAGGAAAGAGATGTCACAGGACGTCGAAAATTTACAAGTTGTTTTGACATTTTCGCCACAAATCACCATTTATAGCCAATGAACTGTGAACGTAAACCATTTTTGTCGAATTTTCGTCATGCACATTAAGTTAAAAATGGAGTGGAGTGGGGAGATTGGGGTGGCTCTTAACTCAAGGTCTTGATAGCCGTTGAGGAGTGAAGTGAGGTGAGTGTGGAGTAGCACCGGAATACAGGAGCGGCGGAAACACGGGAGATCCCCAAGGAAACTCGCTGACCGGCATCGTCCGGCACGATTCCCACATATGAAAATCCGGGACCAACCCCCCGGGATTCTAACCCAGCTCGCCTAGGTGGGAGGCAAGTAGTCTGACCACCACACCACCGCGCTCCCCNCCAACCCCCCGGGATTCTAACCCAGCTCGCCTAGGTGGGAGGCAAGTAGTCTGACCACCACACCACCGCGCTCCCCAATGTTAAAAATATTTGGTTTTTAATAATGACTTACTACTAGCTACTCCAGTGCTAATATCAAACGAATTTATTGTAAAATGATAGACTGAACTGGTTTTATATGCATATATAGATATATTATATCGATTATGCGAATTAATCAAAACTAGACTATAAACACTCAATAATAAGTGATAATGACATTGTTTCTCGCTATACTTAATTTCCATACTTCAAATGTGCATTCTTTCTCAGTAGTCTTATATTATAGAATAAATTATGTTATTTACATCTCCTGCTTGTCAACATAACTGTCATAGTGATTTTATTTAATATTGCCGTACATTGGCATTTAGCGAGTAAATTGTTATTTAGTAAAATATTAATTAAAGTTTGCCTTATAGTTAGTGATAATATTATTACTATAAAATAGCAATAGCTGTAATCCATATATATATNTAGCGAGTAAATTGTTATTTAGTAAAATATTAATTAAAGTTTGCCTTATAGTTAGTGATAATATTATTACTATAAAATAGCAATAGCTGTAATCCATATATATATTTAAATATCCATTTAAATGGACACCCACATGTTTATAAATGCAAGTACGTATATAGGCCTATATGTATCTCAATAGACACATATAAACACTTATATAATGTAAATTAACTTATTTGAATATTATTATACGTAGGGCTTCCATATTTCCAGTNTACACATATAAACACTTATATAATGTAAATTAACTTATTTGAATATTATTATACGTAGGGCTTCCATATTTCCAGTGGACAGCTTTAAAAATCTTAGCCTTAGGCCAGTGAGGAACCGAAACTGCGACCCCCAGTTTGTGCCAAACACACAGACTTGCTACATCATGTGGACAGGTTCGTCCAAGCACAATATGATAAACAACAAATACAATCTGAGAATATGTTTCAGTAGACTACATAATGCACGATAAAAATACGTCGATTTCAATAAAATGTTTTTGAAATGATGTAGAATAAACTATCATCACTGCAAAAGCAAGGGGAAGGGTGAACTATTATTTCTAATTTGTACTTGCTGTGAATGCTGGTAAGGCCAGCACTTCGGAGGCCATGTGCAGGAATGCACATGTCAATGGGTAAAATGGCACGTACGTACCTCCGCTAGGTGCAGGCGGCGGGTCGCCGGTTCGAAGGTGTGCCCCGCGGGTTCGGGAAAAGACCGTGCAGGTGGCGACGACGTCGGAGCAGGTCGGAGCGGACGTGACACGCACAATAACGCCGGCCGGTGGCGTCACAGAGGGACATCGCCCACCTGCGAGCGCGAGGGCGCGGTCCTTGCCGGCTGCCGGGTGGCCATTTTGGCAGCGCCTACGTCCCTTACCCCCTCTCCGTCCGCGAATTGCCCCCCACCACTCCTGCCACCCGCGATACGCCCCTGGCCGTGCCGCCACCCGCCGCGCGGTTCACGCCGTCAGGACCAACCCCCTTAACTTCCACTCCTTAGGCGAGCACCCACGAGCCTCGATGGGCCGCCTGCTAGTGCTCTACAGCATCCCCTCCCCCACCATCAACAGTGTGTAAACGACCCCTGGGACACAGAGTACATGAGAATACAGCAACCGCTTATACCGCCAGGTAACGGCGTCACTATAGTCCATTCACGTTTACTTCCAACTTTTCTGAAGCCATCCTCAAGTTCTACTTCCAGAATGTTCCTCCGCCTCATGCTAATTAAGCTTATCTAAGTCTAAAAAATTACACCGAAGGGACAATGCACCGCATTCTNATGTTCCTCCGCCTCATGCTAATTAAGCTTATCTAAGTCTAAAAAATTACACCGAAGGGACAATGCACCGCATTCTAGCGCACCCAGTTACATAATAAGAATTATTTCTTACTAGGCATAGCCAACATACATATTTTCTCCCTGTTTCTATTCACATTAATTGTAAATGAAATATTGTAATTTATAAACAGAATATAAGTAGAAGTTCAATTTAACCATAAAATGTGGTACTTTTATTTTACCGGACGTATAAAACGCTTGTGATACTTAGAAGATTTATGAAACAACCAAACACGTCATACATAAGGCGATTTTTCAAAGGCTTGTTTCAAAAAGCACGAAGAAACCACGAATAGACTATAGTCAGCGACATGTCGGAACGCCGTTCACCAATCACCACCTGGTAACGGTAGCCAAGCCAATAGGGGACCTTTCGTTTCGCAGCACGGAGTAGATAAAAAAAAAAGCCCGTTATTAGAGCCTTGCGCAGCCAATAAGACAATTGGTATTCCCACATCGAGAGAACCGCCGCACCATTTCGTCTCTGTGCACAACACGGTTCANATGTTCCTCCGCCTCATGCTAATTAAGCTTATCTAAGTCTAAAAAATTACACCGAAGGGACAATGCACCGCATTCTTGCGCACCCAGTTACATAATAAGAATTATTTCTTACTAGGCATAGCCAACATACATATTTTCTCCCTGTTTCTATTCACATTAATTGTAAATGAAATATTGTAATTTATAAACAGAATATAAGTAGAAGTTCAATTTAACCATACAATGTGGTACTTTTATTTTACCGGACGTATAAAACGCGTGTGATACTTAGAAGATGTATGAAACAACCAAACACGTCATACATGGCGTGATTTTTCAAAGGCTTGTTTCAAAAAGCACGAAGAAACCGCGAATAGACTATAGTCAGCGACATGTCGGAACGCCGTTCACCAATCAGCACCTGGTAACGGTAGCCAAGCCAATAGGGGACCTTTCGTTTCGCAGCACGGAGTAGATAAAAAAAAAAGCCAATAAGACAATTGGTATTCCCACATCGAGGGAACCGCCGCACCATTTCGTCTCTGTGCACAACACGGTTCANCAGCCAATAAGACAATTGGTATTCCCACATCGAGAGAACCGCCGCACCATTTCGTCTCTGTGCACAACACGGTTCATCACTTGCTGGGGCCGTGGTGGTGTAGTGGTTAGACTACTCGCCTCCCCCACCTAGGTGAACAGGTTCGATTGCCGGCGGGGTCACTCCCGGATTTTCGCATGTGGGAATCGTGACGGACGATGCTACTGGTCGGCGGGTTTTCTCGGGAATCTCCCGATACCCTCTACCCTTGCATTCCGGCGCTGCCCCTCCCCCCATACTCACCTCTGGTCACCCTCAACGGCTCTCGGGACCTCGATGTTAAGAGTCACCCAAATGTATCCACTTTCCACTTTCATCACCTGAACTTTTTACGTGATGACATCTGGGCTTCAAGTTTGGGGTTCGAGATTTGGATAACACTTAACCCATGCATATTTACTTTACCTTTTTTTCACTATAGTATTTATTTACATATTTTTGGTTCAATAAATCATAAATAATTACTTCACAATATTTCTTAATAAGCAAGGACACCTGATTTTAGCGAATTGATTTCTGTGCACGCTAGATTTCAATATCCTACAAGCACGTCTGCAGCGTTTCTTTGTTTATTGGCTGCGTGTTATTGCGAGGAGAAATTCTGGCCAATAAGAATAAGGCTGCTCTGATACTGAACGTATGTGATTAGCGGAAAGATACGCAAGACATGGAGCAATTAAAATCACTCAATAGCGGAAATAGAGCTGTGCTAAAGTGTTTTTAAATACAACTAGTTATGAAATGTNGGAGCAATTAAAATCACTCAATAGCGGAAATAGAGCTGTGCTAAAGTGTTTTTAAATACAACTAGTTATGAAATGTTATCGCCAAATTCGGGTCTTTCTATTAATAACCTGCAATTTGAGTTTAATTGGCAGCTTCAGAATTTTAACAGTCAGAAATATATGACTGATTATATTGTACGGGCGATAACGAGAGTACTTAACACTATTAGTAGTAATCAAAATAAGCTGGATTCAGTTAATTTACGAAGCAATGCACTATATAACGTGGAACCATAAAAAAAAAGTAAAACGGTACATGTACTGCAAGTTATGAATAAATATAAAATATTCAGTACGATGGGAACAAACCNTAAAAAAAAAGTAAAACGGTACATGTACTGCAAGTTATGAATAAATATAAAATATTCAGTACGATGGGAACAAACCCCCCATAATGTAAGCTAGGTTTGTTTAGATCGTAGATGGTTCAGCTTCTCCCTCACATCCTCGTCTTTCAGGTAGAACGGACACGAAAAAAAGAAACGGGTAAATATTTTGAAAGTATATTATATGAAAATATACCAGGAAATTTTATGAATTCATCTAGGTTTGAGTTGGACTTCGGACACTTGTAAGTTTCCATTTCCTTCGCAGGTGGACCACGGCGTATTCGACACGTCGTGGAATATTTTGGGCAAATAGCAAACACAGAAAAAGGAAGGCCGAAACCTGGTCAAACCAGTTTGGAATAGAACAGGGGTTTTAATGTGGCAGCAGCCATTTCTATAAAAGTGAGCCATTTGATTATACAAATAACTGAGAAAAATACCGCTATTTATTAATGTGTGAATGGTACAACCGTAACGGGAACGTTTTCTTGATACACTGTAGAAAATTTCTGTAATCTACAAACAGTTATTTGTAAGCTGGATGTTAAGATTATTTTTTGTGATACTACAATCCTTCGGAAACCACACTCTAGATTAGAATCAGTGGAAAACCACTGATTAGCAGTGAAATTCAACTACTAGAATCAGTGAAAATGCTCCACTTAGAATCAGTGGAAAACCACTGGTTTTTTTCAGTAAAACAATTTAACTGATTGAATAAGTGACGGCCAACTGCGTGCAGTGAATGAAGTATTGTTTTTACTGAATTTAGCTAAATAATTACGAGAAATAAACATATTTCTGATAGTTACTATTTAAATTGCGCAATTTGCCGTGATTAAAGAAACAATTAATTTTCGCGGGTGGTCAGGATTTAACCCACACTATCCCCACACCACTTTACCAACTGAGTTACCAAGCCGACATTGATTACAAAGGGGAAAGTTTATATATATATCGTATTTATTTATCGAAAGTATGTGGTTTTAAATTGCGTGTCCTTTCTTTTCGTTTTTAGTTTAATTGGTAACGTTAGGATTGTTAAACCAAATAGTACATATGAGTGCACTCATTTCACAACATTCAATGCGGTTTAAGCCTTCAAACCAAGCGCAATAATGATTACGTGAAAACGAAATGAAAGACGTTAAAAAGAATAAAATACTGAATGTTCGTGTTGCCTCGTAAAATGGTATTTATTATAAAAGACAAAACTCACATTTTAGAAATTTTTTTTTAGTTTATGCGTTATTTTATTTGATACACGATGTTTAACTGATCCATCAGTCAAATAATCACTGAAAAACAGTGAATAGAATAGTTGACGAATCAGTAGTAAATGTCACTAAATCAATAAGTAAAGAAAAACTGACATTTTTTTTCATTAACTCATCAGTTAAATTGACTGAAGTGACTGTTGAATCAGTCAGGAACTAACTGGTTTAAATAGCGAAATTCTCACTGATTTGGATTTAGAATGTAGTTACCAAGAATATTTTTGTAAANGGAACTAACTGGTTTAAATAGCGAAATTCTCACTGATTTGGATTTAGAATGTAGTTACCAAGAATATTTTTGTAAAACTACAAATAAATGAATACAAAATTAAAAAATGATGTTTCTGTAGGATGTGAAAAACAATTTAAATTTTAACAANAAACTACAAATAAATGAATACAAAATTAAAAAATGATGTTTCTGTAGGATGTGAAAAACAATTTAAATTTTAACAAAAAAATATTGAATAATTCAAGTTTATTATAAATATGATTATACGTAAACGATTTTGTGTGTTTCATACAACAGTATGACGTAAAGAAGCAATATTTTACTTGTAGTGATAACATTTTTTGGAAAACTAGTTACCAAATAACTGNAAACAGTATGACGTAAAGAAGCAATATTTTACTTGTAGTGATAACATTTTTTGGAAAACTAGTTACCAAATAACTGTATGTAAAAGTTAAAATATTATTTATGTGTAGCTTACCATAAAGCAATACTTGTAAAATAAAAAAATAAATTGAAATATATAGACAGTTGCAGCTAAAAATAAGTAGGCGTACATTTTGTAGTGCAAATGTATAAAAGTTCAGTAATACATTGAACAGATTTTTTGAATTATTTTTTTACTAGATTGTTAGTTCTTGGATCACCTTTACTTTAAAGGAAAAAAATAAGGGAGGAAATTCTCTGTGCCTCCCATCAGCTGTTTCTGAATTATTATTTCGATGAGCTTATTGTTTGATCGGGGGTGGGTTATAGATCAAAACAACCTAAATTTGCTATGAAATGGCAAACACATTCGTGGCTTATCCAGGATTACAGCATCTAGCCTTGTGAACTGAAGCATAGAGTACTTAAGAATACAGAGGTGAAACAGCTGCTCATTCCGTGAACTCCGGCCGCACACATCAGCAAGACGGCGGCACTGGCCAGAAACATGCCGGAACGCCGTTCACCAATCAACGTCTGGTAGCCTACTTATCAGCTGGTAGTCCGGCAAGATAGGCTACCTTTCCCAACACGCAATAGCCAATCAGACAACAAGACTTCTTTTAGAGTCTCGCGCACCCAATCAGATAATGAGTACTGTATGTCCATATCGAAGGAACCGCCACACCATTTCGTCTCTGGGTATTTATCTACTTTGTGCCCGAAGGTTACCCATTAGAAGTATCGGCAACATGTGACACTTGTTGCTAAATTAACACACCTAAAAATGACTCATAGTTGCATTAAAGAAAATATTCAGAACCACAGTCTATCTACCTGAAACAACAGATTTCACGTTGATGGTATCTCAGTTTATAAGAGAGAGAGTGCAACAAAGGTTACTAAACAAGCTACGCAAACGTCTGGGCAATTGATTTTATTTGTCTATGAGAAGTATAATAAGTTTATTTTACTGTCATTCACTACATNACGCAAACGTCTGGGCAATTGATTTTATTTGTCTATGAGAAGTATAATAAGTTTATTTTACTGTCATTCACTACATCGTTTTATGAATCAGCTAGCACTGGTGGTTGTTAATTTCTCTTATTTATCCAATAAACTCTTCCCAAATGATTAGGTGTCGCGGTGGTGTAGTGGTTAGACTACTCGTCTCCCGCCTCGGTGAACCGGGCTCGATTCCTGGCGGGGTCGCTCCAAGATTTTCGCACNACGCAAACGTCTGGGCAATTGATTTTATTTGTCTATGAGAAGTATAATAAGTTTATTTTACTGTCATTCACTACATAGTTTTATGAATCCGCTAGCACTGGTGGTTGTTAATTTCTCTTATTTATCCAATAAACTCTTCCCAAATGATTAGGTGTCGCGGTGGTTAGACTACTCGTCTCCCGCCTCGGTGAACCGGGCTCGATTCCTGGCGGGGTCGCTCCAAGATTTTCGCACGTGGAAATCGTGCCGAACGATGCCGCTGGTTGGCGGGCTTTCTCAGGGACCCGTTTCCTCCGCCCCCCCATTCCGGCGCTGTTCCATACTCACCTCGCTTCACCCAAATCGACTCGCAAGACCTCGATATTATCGTCTGTCTAATGTAAGTTGGCGAGATTTTGACAGTTCAACGGCAGCAGCGCCAATGTTTACTTTTCTTTAATGTAATCTTTCGCCATCAACTGGTGCGTCAAGTGGCGGCTGTATATTAATTTTATTAACACGCTGTCAGCTAATCCTCTTTCCATTGTAATGTTAAACAAATTTTAAGGTATTTAAAGACTCACACCTGTCTAAAAAAAAATGTGTAGGTTTGAAAAGTAAAAACAGAAAACCTTGAAAAAAATGAAATATTTGTTACCTATTTTTTATTTATTACAGACAACGTATTTTGGTTAACATATGCGAGACGGTACTTGTAGTTCTTATCACACTTTGGATGTTACAGCTAATATGTTAAGACCGAAAATAAAAGTAATACGGGAAACGTTCTTGACAACGCACTTTTCATTCGCCAACAAACAACTTACCAACGACTTTTGCAAAGCAGTTATTCTGCTATTCCTGATACTAAAAAACTTGAGTTAGAAATATGTGGCGTGGAATAAAGTAAGAATTCTTTAAAACTACTCACACGTATCCCATTTTCTGCATTTTATTAATACAGAATAGTAACAAACACGAAAACAACAAACATTTGGNAATGTGTAGGTTTGAAAAGTAAAAACAGAAAACCTTGAAAAAAATGAAATATTTGTTACCTATTTTTTATTTATTACAGACAACGTATTTTGGTTAACATATGCGAGACGGTAATTGTAGTTCTTATCACACTTTGGATGTTACAGCTAATATGTTAAGACCGAAAATAAAAGTAATACGGGAAACTTTCTTGACAACGCACTTTTCATTCGCCAACAAACAACTTACCAACGACTTTTGCAAAGCAGTTATTCTGCTATTCCTGATACTAAAAAACTTGAGTTAGAAATATGTGGCGTGGAATAAAGTAAGAATTCTTTAAAACTACTCACACGTATCCCATTTTCTGCATTTTATTAATACAGAATAGTAACAAACACGAAAACAACAAACATTTGGGTTATCGGGAGAACTGGTTGTAGTTCGGGATCTGGCTGGCAGATAGCGCAGAAGGGGGTGTTGTAACAGATGGTGTGGCAGGAAATATTGTCAACTACCTCAACACGTAGCAGCACTTTGACGCGTCTCTTGATTCCGTCTTTGAAAAAATTCACTTTTATCCTTTTATTGCTTCAAAACGACAAGAGTTAAAAATATATTTCGTCAACTTATTAAAAAAAATTATTTAACTATACCCTCTGATATTTCTGTAGGCTTTTGGAATTAATATCAAGCGTGTGTGGAAGGTGCGGAGAGTGGCGATACGACATGAAAATATCTTACAATGTTTGAAGTTGCATTTAATTTGAATACGGACCGTTTTAATGTCCGTTTCATTTTGAACACATATAAATTACTACTTTAGCAAGAAGTTTAGTTTTTTAGCACTAATAATCGCTGGTTTGTGAACACGTAAAATAAAACGTATTACTTCATCTAGGAACTCTTTCTTATCTGTGTATTTTCTGCTTGTTTGATGTGCGTCGGCAGTGCAGTCAGAATAGCCAACGTAATATTAATTTTTATTATTCTTTCATGCATCAGCTGATACAGGATTTTGTAAATTGCANGCATCAGCTGATACAGGATTTTGTAAATTGCACGTTGTTTGTTAGTTGTCACTCACTGACTGTCAAAATCTTACCAACTTTTATCAGACAGACCATAAGAGCCGCCCAAATCTCTCCACTTCACTCCGAACTGATTAGCAGTCGAGTTTTTTTATTTTGCAGCCCTTTTTTCCATTACTGTTACAATTATAAAACAAACATCTCATAAATATGGAACTTTGGTAGTGAAATCCGTGTAAAACGAAAGNTTTCTGCTTGTTTGATGTGCGTCGGCAGTGCAGTCAGAATAGCCAACGTAATATTAATTTTTATTATTCTTTCATGAATCAGCTGATACAGGATTTTGTAAATTGCACGTTGTTTGTTAGTTGTCACTCACTGACTGTCAAAATCTTACCAACTTTTATCAGACAGACCATAAGAGCCGCCCAAATCTCTCCACTTCACTCCGAACTGATTAGCAGTCGAGTTTTTTATTTTGCAGCCCTTTTTTTCATTACTGTTACAATTATAAAACAAACATCTCATAAATATGGAACTTTGGTAGTGAAATCCGTGTAAAACGAAAGNCCATTACTGTTACAATTATAAAACAAACATCTCATAAATATGGAACTTTGGTAGTGAAATCCGTGTAAAACGAAAGCTAATGTTTTAAGTGCATAAGTATTCAACGTGTATCTGCATCAAGGACAACTCTCATTGCCATAAACACATTATTTCAGCTCGAAATACTAGAAATGCCTACAGCCCTCGTGAAGTGGTTGCAGATCTTCCCTCTGAAAAATTGATGGTGAGAACTACGTCCATCATGTAGGAGAACCATGAGACGAATCGTTTGAATGAGAATGATGCGAAAAAAACTATAGGGAATTTTAGTAGCCGCAGCTCTGCACAGTGGCGCCAAATGCAGGCAGTGACAAGTAGCGGAACTACTTGGCCAGCCCTTTAGGTTGTTCAGGTGTCCACGCGTATTTTATACGTTATTAAGAAAATCCATAATGTTATAAAATGCCTAACAGTAGCGTTATAAAACTACAAAATATAGTATCTTTATTTTTAATAAGAAAGTTTAGAATTTCAAATGTATATCTAGTTTTAAACCATATTCGAAATGGAACATGGGATTTCTATGTGATTAAAATTATGAACAAATTTTTAGAAATGTAGCGAGTGGTTAAACTTTCATGTTATTTTAAATAATACGATGAAAGTGAAAGTTAGGTTATCCACGGAATTTGAAGTCTAAGCAGCGTCAAGCGAAATGCACTATTTAAAAGGGATTGCTTTAGAAAATACATGTAAAAAAACTTTGGTTAAAATTATTTGTAATTTGTGTGATTTCTTTATAATCACACTAAAGGAAAGTGTTGAAGCATATTTCCCCGCTGATCTGAATTTTTCACCAAGTTACTACTGATAGCATGTTACAAGACATAGAAAATATCTAAAACTTGAATGTTCTATAACAATCATAATGTGCTGTGTACATATGGCCCTCTAAGCGATCGCGTTCGAGGTCACAGCACCGTATCACAGAGTAAAGGCTATTCACGGTAAAGTGAGCACTTTTTGAAGACCCATTTGTAATAATAGTCAATAAATATATTTTATTGTAGCATTAGACGTTAATTTTAGAGTCCAGTGAAATATATACACTGTGTTTATTACTTAGATGGCAATATTTATTTAAATAAGTGGTGGAAGGATAAAAAATGGCTGATAGGAAAAAAGGAACAAAGGCCTCAAGAGTGCTCACTTTACCGTGAACAGCCTATAGCTACGTGTGCACAGGCGAAATGGCGTGGTGGTTCCTCTGATGCGGGCGTACCCATTCTCTGATTGGATGCGCGAGGTTCTGGGAACGAACCTTGTGTCTGACTAGCTACTGCGTGCTGCTGTACCCTATTGGCTGGGCTGCAAGCTGGCGAGTAAGCTTCCAGACGTTAATTGGCGAATGGCGTTTCGACACGTTGCTGACCAGTGACGCCATTTTGCTGGCGTGTGCGGCTGGAGTTCGCGTTATAAGCTGCTGCTTCACCTCTGCACTGTTACCTACTCTGCGACCGTACACGAGACTTAAGAAGATTCAACACACGCAGATAATTTCTACTTGTGCTCGACGGCGGACTGTGAGTGACTTGGCACCCTCTTGCAGATGTCACGATCAAGGACAACAACACTGCAGTAGATATCAGATTTCTCTCTCCCACTATCTGAATTGCATCATATCGCTCCTGAATTTTATACAGCTTTCATTACTCTCCTATAGGGCATGCAATGCCTTCGTTGCAAGAGTTTTTCTCAAAAATCTCAGCAACAGTGGGGGATAATGTGGAAATATTTTTNGGCATGCAATGCCTTCGTTGCAAGAGTTTTTCTCAAAAATCTCAGCAACAGTGGGGGATAATGTGGAAATATTTTTTACTAAGATCGTAACAACGCTCCTAATGAACCATAATGAATAAATATCGTACAGGGATTTAGAGAAATAATTGCCGAATATTCCCAAAAAAAAATTGGTATTTCGATTACGAATGAAAATCTAAACATAAAAATTGAATAATTTTTTTACTAAAATCATTAACTGAAACTTTTCTATTGACTGTCCNAAATGAAAATCTAAACATAAAAATTGAATAATTTTTTTACTAAAATCATTAACTGAAACTTTTCTATTGACTGTCCACTATTGAGCGTTTTCCTGCATGAAGTATTATGTACGTCAATGAGCAAGTTGCAAGAGTCTAAATTGTAGAATTTTAGTAGATGTGATCTACCAAATAAAATGAGAGAATATCTGCCCTTAATTTACTCACATAAAACAGTAAGAAAAAAAATGTAGCACAAAATATTTTATTTACTGGCAGATACGTAAGAGTTAACGTTTGGATTTAATTTAAAAAGTCAACAAAAAACAGGCAAACATATGATAAAACTATAAAAAGAGAAAGACAACGAAACAAATTAGACAACTGGGACACAAATTACTACTATTGTCGATTCACGGTTACTTCCAACTTTTCTGAAGCCCTCCTCAAGTTCTACTTCCAGGATGTTCCTCCGCCTCATGCTAATTATGCTTATCTAAGTCTAAAAAATTATACCAAAGAGATAACACACTGCATTCGTGCGCACCCAGTGTAATAATATTTGCATTAGAACTATTTCTTATTAGGCATTACCAAAACACCTATTTTCTCCTTCATTTTACTAAAATTAATTATAAATGAAATATCACACTTTATAAAAAACATATAAGTTAAAGTTCTATTTAACTAAAAAAAAGNCTAAAATTAATTATAAATGAAATATCACACTTTATAAAAAACATATAAGTTAAAGTTCTATTTAACTAAAAAAAAGGTACTTTCATGTTAACACAAGTATAAAACGCTTTCGATGCAAGACATTTTCAGGAAACAACGAAACACGCCATACATGGAGTGATTTTTCAAAGGTATGATTAAAAAAGTGTGAAGAAACCTCAAATAGATTATATCCTGGTGTTCGGTGTAGAACACAAGTCCAGAATAAACGGAAACACACGGTATTCGCCCCAAATNGAATAGATTATATCCTGGTGTTCGGTGTAGAACACAAGTCCAGAATAAACGGAAACACACGGTATTCGCCCCAAATTGCAGAAATCTTACGTTCTCATAATCAGTTGTTTTCACATTTCAGAACAAAATATACACACACATTTATCAATCAATTCTGGATCTTACTCCAGTGAGTCTTCTGGAAATAATTCCTCGTCAGTCGTCAAATCTGGCTCTTTCCCGAATAAAAAATTGGCGGTTGAGATGAACTACAGAAGCATATTGTGGTCGCGTATGTGATCACTACACCACACAGTAGCATGCTCCTGTGTTCTAAAACGTTATGTGAACCACGGCCATAGAACTTTGTCGTGTGACGGTTTAGGGATAGTAGAGCGACGCTGGCCCACAACCACCTCCCCCCGCATAACCAGGGTAGAGACACGTGTCACTCCTAGTCACCGCAGGGGAAGGTCAACTCGAGAAGGATGCACGTGACGACTATAA
>NQII01000846.1:408685-439414 GCA_002778355.1 Clitarchus hookeri | reverse complement strand
ACAGCCTACCAACACTCACCGCTGAGTTAAGTATAAAAATCGGCGCCCAGAGAAGCCCCACTCAACCACGAAGTCGCCCAGAGAATACGAGTAGTCAAATTAGGTACCACACCTCGGAAGGGCTGATGTATGTAGTTCTTGTGTAAACTCCAGATAATATATTCGTCCTTAAAAATGAAACAGCAACCGACTAAATTATTGCAAACCCCTTAACCTTCATGCATCATATAGTCGGTGCCTGGGGGCATTAACAACGACACTATAAGCCACTCTGTCTTCCACAGTGGCTACATAGCGTCAACTTTCATTGTCTCGCTGCTTTTTACATGTACTTACGTTTTAATTTATAAAATGTTTCTTACGAAATACCATATAAAAATCACGGATATTATGGCAAAGAGATAAAAGTGAGCATTATGCTGTTTTATCGCATTTTACCAATAAATTTTTGTAAACTTCTAAGTAAACACGATTTAGAGATATATTTTTATTTTGTAGCCTATTTAAGGTTATTAAAGCAATTATAACACAAAAAACTCATTTCCTAACATAATTTCTCATCAAATGGTCGCTGGTAATCACTCTTAACATAACGCGTCCTATGAAAGTCGAGATATGACTACCTAAAAAAAAAATGTATATTTTTAACACTGCAAGCTTTGAGCAGTTTTCTTTAAACATTCATTTTCAATCTCTGCATTCACTCCACGAGGGCTTGTCTAACCCTGGGCTAGACTACCCGTTTAGCAATATTATTCCTGCCTTAAGTGACAGTTAGAGGTTCAGTAGTTATTCTGATTTTTCCAAAGTAGTCTCTGTGCTGTGTGACCGTGCCTATCCTTACTAAGATCTGGCCCCGACTCAGCCAGCAGCGCGAATGACAGTTGGAGTGGAGGAGAGATCTGAGTGGCTCTTAACGTTGAGGTCTTCAGAGTCGACGAGGGTGAGGTTTGGTGAGTGTGGAGCAGCGCTGCAATGCAAGGGTGGGGGAAACAGGATACCTCCGAGTAAACCCGTCGACCAGCGGCGTCGTCTGGCACGATATCCACGTGTAAAAATCCGGGAGCAACCCCGCCGGGAATCGAACGCGGTTCGTCTAGAAATTACAATAAAATAAATAACTTAAGAATGAATAAATATTTGAAGGAAATTATAATATCGGGCAATTCTGCTCGGTTCAAACTCATTTTATGTATGAATTATATTTAAAATAATTAGCGAAACTAAATTTAAGAGTGGAATTCACTTTCGAATCCCAATTTTTTTCCTTAAATATAATTTAATGCCAAGTGTTCGGAAACTATTGATTCACTAACGAGGAAATAATATTTGCTGGTTACTGATAACTGTTCCCTTACTGCTGACGAACACTGTTGAAGTATTTTTAAATTGAGGAGACGTAAGTGTTATGTACTCTGCACCAGTGCTGTGCAGACTCAGCGCTCGCACCAGTTAACCACCGAGGAGACGGGGAAACTGAACTCGGCGCGACCACTCGGGAGCAACGGCGAGGCGAGTTAGGCCTACCCATTACACGCACAGTGACGTCAGATGCAGACATTTCACCCTCCGTCACCGCCCACCGGACACGATCTGGACTTCCAGAACTAAGAAATGTGGTGGGCGTGCCAATATACAGTTTATCTCGTTGTTCTCCCGTTGCAACTCCCCCCACCAATACACCCACCACTGCATTCCGTCGCTTCGCCATTACGAAATTTTACTTCTTATCACACTTTCAGGGTTGACATCTGTTTAGGGGCACCACCAAAATTTCCGTCACATCGGAGATTAATAATACCTTTGGCCCAGACAACTCCCGGGTTTTGCAACATAACTAAACACTCACATATTATGACGTAAATTAAAAACAAAATTGACGTGGCTGACTTAAAGACGCACAAGCGATTTTAGTCCTACTTCAACCATCCCAGATAAGTTAGCTCTCTGAGGTCCATACATTTTTACTGGCGTCAAAAACACACTAGAAGAGAGTTTTTCATATACACCATCGGAGGAACTGTGTTCTTGCAGTGGTGGATATAAAAGTCTCCTGGCCTCAGCGTTTCTACTTACCACTGTCTAATTAGTCGAAACAGTACACATGACACAATTACTGGACAGTACAACGTTAATTTTGGTCCGTCTGTCATACGGTGTAATGGTCAGTTTTCTGTCTCCCTATTAAAGAGTCCTTACATATGTAACAAACTTTGCAAGCCATAGTGTTCGTTACATCAATTTACAAACATATTTTCATTATCACTAATGTCAACTGTTTTTCGCGAAAAGATTCACGCACAGGCTACAAATATCCTACCTGCACACTTGGAACTTCCCTTTGATTAATAACCATTTGTCTTTGTGAGGAGACAGTTTATACCTGACTGGCCTAATCATAATGATCATGTTACGCCGACACTGAACATCCGTGATTCGCGGGCGGACACCTAAGATGCGTGGCCATTAAATTCGTCCTGTCACTAAACTGTTTAGGAGTGCAACTCGTGGATTATTTTCTCTAAAACTGGTGCCCCTAGTTATAACTGTGAAACTTGTATGTCAAACAATAACTATCCACTGCTGTTTCCAGCCTGCTGCTGGATCAGCATAGTAAAATGCCACAATCTACTTCATTCTCTCCACTTAAATTCTACTGTGCTCCACTCTCCCAGTTGCTCCTGCACTCCTACCAGTACCTGCTCGTCCTACCTCCACCTTGGTCTTTCTTGGGCCTCTTTTCTGCATATTTCAGCTCCACCATTCTCTTTGTCAGTCTTTCTATTCAGTTCTCTGCACATGTCCATTCCATATACTTCACGTTTTCTCTATTATCTCACTCAAATCCTACACCCTGCTCTCACATTTCACATCAATCCTCATCCTTTATTACCTCCTCACTGCCTACATACTCATCTTGCTTATAAGTCTTCCAAGTTTCATTTTCGTTTTGTGACCGGTATGCCACTTGTACTTGCTTTTAAGTGACACTTTTTTTCCAAGCCAAACCTCTCANCAGTATGTAATTATTGGGACAAAGGTCACTTGTACTTGCTTTTAAGTGACACTTTTTTTCCAAGCCAAACCTCTCATGCACCGGTATAGTTCATTTTCTTGCTGCCGTTTCCTTAAAACTTCCTCCTCTTTTTGTTTCCTTCTTCCACAATACTCCCTCAGATACGCATGTTTCTATATTGACACAGTGTAATTCCATGCTACTTCTTACGCCTTTTCCAGTTCTTATCATAACCATTACTTTATTTTTATACGGCTAACTCTCTTTCCATATTACTTCACTTCCACACTCCAAGCCTCCAGTTTCTTGTACATCTCAACTTCCTTTTCTCCCCATACCATTAATTATTAGCGCGAATAACTTGGCCTTTAACTTTCCAGCTACTAACTTCTTTCAACTCTCTCAGTAATCATCTCTAGCAATGATTTGAATCTCAATGAATACGTAGCACTTACATTCTTTACCCCATTTTTTGTTCCACGTAATTCGTAATTCATCTTACAGTTGCCACAAAAATTCTGTACTTCCTTTACATGTTCTTAACTACATTTAATACAGCTTTTTTATCCTAGCTTACCACAAATCATCTCCGCCCACAGTCATATGTTTTTCCACATCCAGCAATACAATAACCAGACCTTTCTAAAATATGTATATTTTTTCCATCAGTTGTCTTATAGCAAAAATTAGGTTTACTGTAAACTACCTTCCACTAAATCCATGTTATTCCTTACCCCATTTCTCTCTTATACAATTATTTACCTTTTTTGCCTAGACTTTATCACAGAATTTAGCCCAGTAGCACATGGTAGAAATCCCCTTAGGTTTTACATTTCCTCCTGTCACCTTTCTTAGAGATATGGTAATATTATAACATTTTTCTATCTGGTTTCGCTTTTATCTTAAAATATTTCTCAGTGCTCTGTAGAGCTAGTGAATTCTTACTTCTTTTGCTATTATTGCAATTTTTGCTGTTAGTTAATATACTCCTCGTGCTTTACTGATTTTTTATAATTTTCAATGCTGTCTTTAGCTCTTTCGACGTGATACACTTATCTACTTCTCCAGTTACTTCTTGTTGTTGTCACTTCTCTGTCTTTAATCTCATTTGAGTACAGCAAATTTGCAAAATAATTTCCCCGTTATTATTTTTTCTCTTTTTAGTTCTTTTACCATTTACCATTCTTCATTAACTACGGCGATTACTTGTTCTTTCTCCCTTATCNTTTTTCTCTTTTTAGTTCTTTTACCATTTACCATTCTTCATTAACTACGGCGATTACTTGTTCTTTCTCCCTTATCCTGTTGCTTGCCAGCATTTTTAAGTATTTATATTTTTGGCAGTATTCCAAAAGCTCTGAAAATTTATTAAAGTATTCCTTTCTTGCCGATTCTACCACCTTCTTTGTTTCTTTGTCTTTTTATATATTCTTCGTCTGTTTTGGTGTATCTATATCTAAAAAAATGTCCTGAAGTCTTTGTTAACCTCTACGGCTTCTCTCACCTCCTTCACTCAAATAAGATGTTTCTTTGATTTCATTATATTTATTTGTTCCCCGCATACCTCCTCTGATACTGGCCCTACAATACTTTTCCTAAATCTCTGAAATTATTTTTCCATAACATGCATCTCTACATAATTCTTCTTTCTTCTTCCTTCTTTAATCTCGAATTCTCACTACTTCCTTTCTTCACATCTTCACATCTGTTACTTATAAATTGTGATCCACACATAGATCCACATTGTGAATCATTTAAACATTTGCTCTTTGCATATTATTCTTTTTACCTCCCGTTTCCCCCACCTTTGCATTCCAGCGCTGCTCCATACTCACCTTATTTCACCCTCACACCTACCGGTGTGCGAAAAGGGTGCTCCGTACAGAAAGGAGGGAGCCCATCCAGCTTGAGAAATGCATGATGTGCTGGTTGAATTACTGTCCAAAAAATGAATACAAGAATGTGAGAAAGTAGGAATGCTAGGAATTTNATGCATGATGTGCTGGTTGAATTACTGTCCAAAAAATGAATACAAGAATGTGAGAAAGTAGGAATGCTAGGAATTTATAATGTGCCATGTGCTATCGATAAGATGATGTCTGTTTTTAATAACGCTAAAAATTGACGAGTCCATGCACAAGAGGTGGAATCAGCAAGGCAGGTATCAGCACACCGAGGTTCAGTGTGAGCGAAGACGACGGTAGCTGCATCAACAAAATGTTGAAGAATTTGGAGACGGCCAGAGACGACCATGATGGACATTGCTTCCAAGCTCGATGCTACAGAGTTTCGTTGGCATGCACCCAAAAAACCAGAGTTTCGGGACACCTCAGAGACTACTGCTCACAACAACAGCAGCAGAAAAAGCAGCAATGAGAAAATAGGTAGAGAGAGTTAGGCGGGAGTAAAACACATTCCAAACACTTCTAAAAGAGGATCTTGAAAGGCCAAAAATCGGTGACTTCTGGTGGGAAGGCCTGACTGTTCTTACATGTATGTTCGGTGAAACAGGACTCAGATTCCATAATGGTGAAGGGGAGCCTGAATGATGCTCCTTGTTTGTCAGATGGTCGTCGACACAGAGGCGACCAAAACAGTAGACCGAACATTCTCGTGTTCGTACACTTTTCTTTTCTTTTTTATCTGTATTACCTGCAAAGGTACTAAAATCTGCAAAAAGCTCATTTTACAAGATAGGAAGAAGAGGCCACTAGACTTCTTTAGTTGGTAACTTCCCAAGCCCGAGAGAAATTATGACACATTAGGAGCTTCTGGACCTGGTGAAGGCAATTTGATACATCCACCTCTACATTTATGACAAACATATATTCAAGCAACAGACCATGCTTCATTGTGCTGGTTACTTAATTTCAAGAACCCCAGAGGTAAAATAGCCAGGTGGATACAGTATCCTCAAGAATATGACTTTGTAATACAGCACATATCTGGATGCAGTTACATTAATTCAGATACACATTTTAGGAGGCCATGTGAACAATTCAATCGTAATCGTGAATCCCCGAAAGAAAAGGGGGCGAATCGCTGAAGGTAAACGGGACAAGAATTCAAGTTCTCTATCTTGTGATGGGGCACATACATGGAGTGATGAGGATACTAGAAAATATAACCTAAATTATCCCACTTTGCATCCAGTACTAGAGTGGAAGGAATCTGGCTGTCAGCCAAAATAGAAGGAGTTATACAGCCTGAGACAAGCAGTCAAGGCATACTGGAGACAGCATAATTCCCTCATGCTGAAGAATGGCATGCTTTACAGAAATTGGGGAAGTAATGTTAGGAAAAACACACACTTACAGTTTTTCCTTCCAGAATGCAGGGTCCCCAAAGTCTTACAGGAATTACATAATACTGCAGCCGGTGGTCACTTTGGTGTTAATAAGATACATGACAGAATTTGACTGATATTTTATTGGCTCTATTATTGAGAGGTTGTTGAGAAGTGGTGCCGAATGTGTGACAATTATTACTCTGCGAGAAAGGGCCCAAGGACCAGGGTACAAGGTCACATCCAGAAATACAATGTTGGAGCCCCACTCTAGAGTATGGCAGTTGATATTCTGGGACCCTTGCCTTCCGCAGAGAAAGGTAATAATCGGTATTTACTGGTAGCCCAAGATTACTTTATTTAGTGGCCTGAGGTCATTCCTCTCCCAAACCAAGAAAAACATACTGTGGCTGGTGCGCTCGTAGAGCATGTCTTCTCGAGGTTTGCGGTGCCACTAGAACTCAATTCAGATCAGGGACGAAATTTTGGAGTTGCTGTGTTTAAAGATGTAACAAATATTCTGGGGACGATGGCCGAGAGGCTTAACGGCACTCTTGAGTAGCATGTCGACAACCAGAAATACTAGAATTCAAAGGTGCCATTTTTTTTCCTTGCTTACCACTCATCATTTCACGAGTCTCAAGGATACACTTTGAATTCGAATCAGCGAAAAACCACAGATTCGCAGCGAAATTCAACGACTCGAATTAGTGAAAATGGCTCCACTTAGAATCGGTGGAAAACCACTGGTTGTTTCAGCGAAACAATTTCGCTGATTGAATAAGTAACAGCCAATTACATGCGGTGAATTAAATATTGTTTTCATTGAATTTAGGCAATTCATTACGAGACATAAACGTATTTCCGTTTGTCACTGTTTATATTGTGCCACTTAACATAATTTAAAAAGTTAAAAACAAAAAAAAAAACCAGCAGTGTCTCTAAGATTTGAACCTATAGCACCCCACTTCTAGACTGCCACTTTACAAACCGAGGTACCACCCGAATTACAACTAGAAAGGAGAAAATATGTCTATTATATTTCTTTATCGGAAATATGTTGCTTTAAATTGTATGCATTTTCTTCTGGTTTCTAGTTTAATTGGTAACATTAGGATTGTTGAAAAATAGTATGTATGAATGCACTCACTTCATCACATTTTATGCAGTTTAAACAGAGTGCTACAATGATTACATGGAAACAAAATGAAAAACTTAAAAATGGAATGAAAGACTGAATGTTCACATTGCCTCGTAAATGGTTTTATAAAAGACGAAAAACTCATTTAAAAAATGCATTTTTATGGGTTCTATTAGTTTATGCATTGTTATTTTATTTAATACATGTTGTTTAACTGATCCATCAGTAAAAAAATTAATGACAGAAAAACATGGACTAAAACGATTGATTGACAAATCAGTGGAAAATTTCACTTAATCAATAAGTGAAGGAAAATTGGCATTTTTCATTAATTCATCAGTTAAACTGGCTGAAGTGACTGTTGGATTAGTCAGGTGCTGTTAACTGATTTAAACAGAGAAATCTCACTGATTCAGATTTAGAGTGTAACACCATCAAGGATGCTGTTTCGGACAGAGTTCCACCTCCCTACTGACTTTCTGTTTGAGCGGCCAATAGAAGAGAAAGCTATGGCTCCACAGCATGCCAGCGAATTACTAGTCGGCATTCATGATTTTGATCGACAGCACCTCAAAATAAGCAGTTACAGGTTGAAGACGCGGCGTCACAAGAGAATGTTGGGCGGCGTATTTCACGAAGGGCAACTGGTGTGGCTGCATAAGCCTCAGATACGAAAAAAAGTACTGCCTGAAGCTAGAGAAATGCTGGGAATGCCCCTACATGATTCTGAAGCAGATCAATGATGTAGTATTTCTGATTTGTCGTCCAGGCTCTCGGGCGAAGACGAAGGTTGTCCACATCGACTGACTGGCACTCTATGAAGGTCCGGATATTCTAGTATGTTCGGGACAAACAGACTTGAGGAAGTGGCAGTGTTGCTAGCAGCCACCTTTGTCTTCGTGACCTTTCCTTCCCCACTCGGGTGTGAGTAACGCTATCCTCGAAGGGCATCACTGGGTACTGCAGAAGGGCATGCAGATTTACAATACGAGCCTCGATATCGCTTGCGAGGGGCAAGATAATGCTGTAGGGACTGGTGCCACTCCTGTCCTTGGAAGATTGAATTAATTGGGTAGTCGTTGCGCGAATTTTCTGGTCATTACAACCCTTTCCCTCGACGCGACTCGAGGTGCGAAGACCCTTATGAGCCAGGTCAGCTCAGCTATATAAGCCACAGTGTGCCTATGTATAGAGATTTTGGAGTCTTGTACGACCATTAACGCAAGGTGTGTGGAACCATTGGAACAACGAGCGACGACGCGGTGACCAGCGAGTGTAGTCTGTGAGCATCGGGAGT
The DNA here is from genome assembly GCA_002778355.1 of Clitarchus hookeri. Lineage (NCBI taxonomy): Eukaryota > Metazoa > Arthropoda > Insecta > Phasmatodea > Phasmatidae > Clitarchus > Clitarchus hookeri. The sequence goes on along the minus strand of NQII01000846.1, from coordinate 430,674 downwards.
AGAGAGAGACTGACAGGTGGGACTGTGGGACTTGATACTAGAGTTTGCAGACATTTGGAATGTTGTTAATGGATCGCAATGGGCATTTTGATTGTATATTAGTTAATAATAAGTGAGGATCAAGTGACAGTGGGTGGTATAAAGACAGTAATAAGGACTTTATTATACTAGAGACTTACATTAAATGAATCGACTGATAGAAAAAGGGCATCAATACCACAATTTACGAAATCAAGTTAATATTAGGTAAAATTATGTTTATAATAGATGCGTCATTCTATGTTGAAACTGCGTCATTCCCATTAAAATCAAATGTTTACGGGCCTGCTTGAATCAGGGTTCTTTGTTGAAAAGGCATTAGTCCTGGACTTATGCCATTTCTCCATGGAATGTGTCTTTTCAACAGAGAATGTTGGTTCTCCCAATGTGATGGTCAATTGTCTGTCACATCTCTTGTTTTGCAGTAGTGTTGTTGTTTGTATGTTAACTATTGTTCTATTGCTCATCAGTTTTGGCGTTTATCTCTGAGCATAATAACACAATGGAAGAAGTTAAAGTAGGGAACAAAACAAAATGCGAGCCTTCATTATAGAAATCCAACAAACGAAAGCAATATAGAATAAAAGGATCAAGATGCACAAACTGTAAAGGCACACTTGTTCCAGCAGTTCAAAGCGGACCTTCTTGCAGGTATGATATTAATGCAGTATTAAGGAGGAATAATTACTGTATGTTAGGTAGCAGTCGATATTCAAGTTAGTAAAATATGTAATTAGAAAAACTGTTGTATAAACACATAGGTATTTATAATGTTTAAAGAAACTGTAATAATATAATGGGATAACCTATAAAACTAAGATGTGTATGTGATTTAATAGGTTTTACGTGCAAACGAAAGTAGAGCCATGAAAAAGTTCGTGACCACAAAGATGATATATTAGCCCGACTTCATAGTCTCGCAACAAAAGACCAGCAATGTATTTACCTACGGGGTCAATCGATATCCACGAGGAACAAAGACGCCGGCCACATAAATTAGATGATGCTCGTAGGAATTTTGGTACACTTCAAGTACAGCGTTTTGTAGGAGACACAAGAACAGAGGTATGCCTCATTGCTTTTTTGTCTTTGCATGGCATCAAAATGAAACGTGTGAGAATGCTGAGGAATCTTGCTGTAATNTATGCCTCATTGCTTTTTTGTCTTTGCATGGCATCAAAATGAAACGTGTGAGAATGCTGAGGAATCTTGCTGTAATGCAAAAGTTCTAAGGATTTGTGTGATAAAAATTACAAGAGAAATACCCTCCCACAAATCACTAGAGTTCTAATAAAGAACTACATTGAGAGTTTTGATGTAAAAGATGTCCATTATGCGGAAACAAAAGTCCAGTACTTATATGCAAGACGCAACGTAAAACGTATGCATGCATTATTCANTATGCCTCATTGCTTTTTTGTCTTTGCATGGCATCAAAATGAAACGTGTGAGAATGCTGAGGAATCTTGCTGTAATAGGCAAAAGTTCTAAGGATTTGTGTGATAAAAATTACAAGAGAAATACCCTCCCACAAATCACTAGAGTTCTAATAAAGAACTACATTGAGAGTTTTGATGTAAAATATGTCCATTATGCGGAAACAAAAGTCCAGTACTTATATGCAAGACGCAACGTAAAACGTATGCATGCATTATTCANTATGTCCATTATGCGGAAACAAAAGTCCAGTACTTATATGCAAGACGCAACGTAAAACGTATGCATGCATTATTCAAAGAAAAACATCCTCAAATTAAAGTTAGTTACCAGGATTATGCAAAATTTATCAATGAGAATTTTAACTTAGCATTTGGACGACCGCAGGCGGACTGCTGTGGAGTTTGTGAGGAGCTAAAAGTGAACATATGCAACTCTCACTTAAACGTTAAAGCCAAACTAATTCTATGCAAAACTCAGTCTGAAATTGATCACCTCAGTGATCATATCCTTGCTGTTTGTGTAGACTTCATGCGAAAAGGAACCACTCCCCCAATACCAGTCCAGGAAACATTCTACATGTGTCAGTTGACAGTTAATCTGTTTTGTATTCGCAACATTCAGAAGAACAGCACTGTGCTTTACTTGTATCATGAGGGTGTGGGGAAAAAAAGTCTAAATGAGGTTGGCTCATTCATTTTCGATTGACAATTGTGGGGGCCAAAATAAAAACCATGACCTATGTCGACTCCTCTTGGCTGTTAAAGACACAAAACGGTTCACTAAAATTGAACACTATTTCCCTGTCCGAGGACATTCTTTTCTGACTTGCGACAGGGATTTCAGTACATTAAAGAGAGCACTTAAAAAGAGCGATCGAATTTATGATATTCATCAGATTACAGATTTAGCTATTGCACCCACTAACATTGCAGATAAGTTTATTGTGAAGGAGGTCGAATCCTCAGATATATTGGACANGATTTAGCTATTGCACCCACTAACATTGCAGATAAGTTTATTGTGAAGGAGGTCGAATCCTCAGATATATTGGACATCAAGAATCAAGAATTGGTGGCAGTTATACTACAAAAAAACAATGCTATTCAGAAGAAACAGCAAAAAAAAAAAAAAAAANCACCAAGAATCAAGAATTGGTGGCAGTTATACTACAAAAAAAGCAATGCTATTCAAAAGAAACAGCAAAAAAAAAAAAAAACTGTTCCCAAGAATAAAAAAGTTATTTACGGTATCAGGACTATGATGCATTTGTCACTCAATTCAGAGTTGCCAGGGGCTGTTGTAAGATCCCAGTTCATTGATGGATTGGTGAAACACACATTTAGTCTCAATCTGCCAGGAAGGCAGATTCCTAAATTGCCAGCTATGGCGGCTTATCCGACGGGAAAAGTACATATAAAAAAAGCAAAGGTTAAAGACACATTTAAACTCGTTCGTTATGTGTCTCAGCAGTTTCAGAACTTTTACAAAGACGTAATTGAGTGGCCTACTGCGGGAGTCCAAGTAGCTGAAGCTGATGGATGAACATTATCCCTACCTAGAGAGTTTTCAAATTTAATTAATCTTTGGTTAATATAATAGCAGAAGTTTAGGTAATTGGCCACAATATAAAATAGCATCAGAATATTACTTTATGCTTGTTGTAAACAATTTCTATATAGTATGATATTACATAAACATTACACGTAAGCAATTTAAAATTGGTTATTCTGTCCACAAATGATTTTGTAAAACTAATTTGATTAACACATTGTACTTTAAACATAATGCAAAGAGAAAGGACTTAAGTCCACATAGTTGAGTATTTTTATTTTGGAAATCAACAACCATAATGAAAGACGAATGTATGCCATAATAAAGTACAAACAATGCCCGATATGAACAGCTGTCCACAAATGATTTTGTAAAACAAATTTGAATAACACTAAGTTCTTTGAACTCTATGGAGTGAGTAAGGGCTTAAGTCCACAAAGATAACAGTAGTAGACTTATGGGTCTCCAGGGACAAGGACTGGGGGCTGTGGCACCATGGTGCCGTCCGCCATCTTGAATGATGTCACAGGCGTGGCCGGTTGCCTCTTTCAACTCCCCCCCCCTAGCCATAGGGCATCACAAACCCACCGCCAGCGACCTGTACCCTAGAAATGATTTTAATAAAAATTATCCTAATAAAAAATATTTTAATAATAAATTAAAAATTATCGTCAGGCCACCCTGGATTGTTAATAATTATATTGATTTACAGTATCGCTGCAGATCATAATTACAGTAAATAAAAAAATTGTAATTAAAAATTTAATAAATTCAGCCTGCCATTTCGGGACGTTGATCCCCCTCACAAAACCCCATAAAAAAAAATTATAAACAATTTGTAAAAACTTAAATAATTGGATCTTACTCCTTGGGATTTTTATTGATTTTCCTAGAAAAAACCTTTGTTTGCATAGAAACCCCCACTAGCATGACCCCTGCTAGAGTGTGCGAATCACCAGTGTATATTTATTTAGGAATTTTAAGATGTAATTTTTCATATACGAGAAGGTATATAAAAACTTTGAGTTCTTCTGATTTAAATAATTTTTCACGAAATCAAACGTATGGTAGGCCAAACGCCCTGCAATCACACTTTTAACTGCTGAATCAGATAGTGCATTCCAGACAGGACCTTGTAAAAAATATTCAAAATTTAATACTTTACTTTTTTAAATTAATTCAATTGATATTTTTTTTAAATATTTACTTTATTCAATTTGTTTTTACTGTAGTACGAAACAATATTTTAATATAAATGAAAATAACGCCTTCTAGTTTTGTAATCAACCACACACACACACCGACAGGTGTGCTAGACAGGTGCACCTGTCATAACAGGCGCGTGCAACAGGCAATGTCTGTAGGGACGTGGGGGAAGGGGAGTCAATGACCTTGATCGCACGTGTGAGATTTGCATCACCGCGCGAAAATAACAGGATAAAACCGGCTATAACCGACCGTATTCAAGGTCAGAGCCGCAGGTGTTCGTCGTGGCTTTCGTGGAGGAGGGGGAAGGTGCGGACAGGAATGGGTTTGTACAATGTTAGCATTTTCACAGGTATGCATCTGCGTGGCATCAGGTAACAGCACACCTGCTTCCACATCGTTTTCACACCTGCTTGGTGTCGGGTAATTGTGACGCCAACATGCATGGGAAGAGCAGTGTTAGCTATCTCCTACCCCTAATATTACATATAAGGACAGGCAAGAATAAAATAAATGTTATTTAAGGTAAAACATGTTTTTATTAAAAAAAATACATGTACATAAAAATATATATCTTATATTTTTAAAACCTTGATAGTTCTTATTTCAGAATGTCTTTCTCGTCAACCCAGGAATCGTCATACTGCGAGTGTCCGAGCCACCTCACGTACACACGTCCATTACGTCGTTTCAGCACCTTCTCGACCAAATAAACATTACACGGTCCGAAGCAGGGAGTCGACATCTTCAGGCTTCATGCGAGTGGTAGAATGAACAGTAGACCTTCTACAGCAGACCCGATCCAATGGGGTCGACCAATCGTGGAAACAGTCCCGCGATAATGCCGAATTTTACATGGGTCGTGTCATTAATCGCTACATTGAGGAGATATCGTTCGCATAATGAGCACTACTGGACTGTAGCAGGCGGTGGTTCTTGCGCAAATCCGATTAGGTGTAGTGTCCGGGACGCCTACGAAACAAAAGTTCGCACAGACCATGCATCATTTTCGCCTTGTGCTTGCCAATCTGCATCACAACTCCTGGAAAAAACATCACTTCCTTGTTTCCGAGAAACCATTTTTCATCGTGATGTCGCAAACCGTACATCTTGTCGCTGTTCCGATCGGAGTAGGAAGCGATGTAGAACCCGACTAAGGTTCCCACATCAGGCCCATGCTCTCGCTTTCATTTCTGTTCTCACGAATGCAGCAAATCGATCAGGGGCATATCGTCTGCGTCGCTAGTGATGCCCCCTTCCGATTCGAGCAGTTCCAGACTTCTTTTCCGTTTATGCGCCAGGGTCGGTCTTTCCACTTTGATCTCGTGTTTGATATCCAGCCGAGGCAAAGCTTCCTCCTGGCATTGTCGACCAAGTCCGTCGAGACGACTCGTTATCGGTTTGTACGCCTCTTCCCTTCGATTCTCGAGAGCCAGTCTGTAACTTTTCGCGAGTAGATATTTCGCGCGAACAGCTTCGATGGCCTGCTGCAGCTCAATCGTCAGTTCGGTTCGGTCTGCCACCATTTATAGAATGGAATAAACACACAACACAGGTATATTACATATTCACTCTCGAGTTGAGGAAAGTGAATTTTCGATCCTTTCCAGTCAGTCGATGCACGCATCCAACACCTTCTTTCTATGCCTCGCAACATCGGTTTTCGCAGCCCGTTTAGACGTTAACATATTTTGAAGAGTCTTCAATTCTTCCTGTGTCTGTGCATTTGACACGTTGATCAGCTCTATTATCCATGCCTCTGCACCCCCTACATGCCAGTCGATGGCCACCAAATTTCCCACCACTTATTTTTTCATGCTCTCGATTTTTTGCCCAAGAAACGACAGGCCCCTGCGAATAGCAGTGAAGCGAGCTTCAATTAGCTCATTTCCATCATTATCATCAGATCGTAGACCATGCCCGAATTTGGAAATTGTATTGTGACTCATGGTTGGTGTCTTACATAAACTGATCAAAACCATGCCTGTACCTTCTCGTATGTACTGGCGAATCCTTATCTATCACAAATATGCTGTACTCCTCGTTCCAGCACAAATAACACATATCCTTAAATTCTACGAACATCATACCTGTATTGACGTGATTGTCGTACATATGCCGCAAGTTCATATCGTCCACTTGAAAAAACATGAAGAAATTCATATTATCACGCAGTAACTATTTTGGTATGCACAAATAAGTATGGCTCAAATACACACAGTACACGTTCGCATGCTGTCCCATGCTATGGTCCTCCTGGATGCAAGTCTGTTTCGCACATGCCACATCGTCAAAAATAAACACCGAGTTTTGCAATGCTTCGCTCGGTGGCATGACGGCTTCGTTATCGCTGCAATGGAAATAGTGTAGGCCTTCCACAGCATGCAGTACACATGCCAGATGCTGGTATTTCGGTTGCTGGAGCGATTTGGAGTACAGATACATGTTCTCGAACCTAAGACTATTCGGTTCCTCCAAAAGGTTGAGAAGCACACATGTCTTACCATAACCAGACAGTTCGCAAATTAGTCCTATCACAGTATTGGGCAACAGTGTGCTGTGACGTGCATTGTGTGAGGTTTCGACATCTTCCTCGGTGATGAGGGCAGGAAAAGTAACATCTTGCTTAATAATATGTATGTTACCACTACTATCTTGTGGAGCATTTGTGAAACATTTGGAGAGAATATGGAGCATGTAGAGCAGGTAAAGCGATAGTGGAATGATTATGAAGCATGCAGAGCATGTGGAGCAGGTGGAACGAATGTGGAGCAGGTAGAACGATTGTGGAGCAGGTGGAGCGATTGCAGAGCATGTTGAGCGATTGCAGAGCATGTTGAGCGATTGCGAAGCAGGTGGAGCGATTGTGGAGCAATTGTGGAACAGTCGTGGAGCAATTGTGGAGCGATCGTGCAGCAGGTGGAGCTATTGTGGAGCATGTGGAGATTGCACAAAATCAGTGCTACAAGTTTTAGAATATCCCTCCGAGTAAACTGCCTCTGGCAGATTTTGCATTCAAAAGACATACTTGACCTTTTCACTCTACAAGTCGTTATTTCNTGCCTCTGGCAGATTTTGCATTCAAAAGACATACTTGACCTTTTCACTCTACAAGTCGTTATTTCATGTCGTTGTAAATTCCGCAAAGCTTAAATACTTTACCGCAGAAACGACAAAGAAGATGCTTCATTAGCTTTTTATGTCCGTGCTGTACCAAGTGTAGAATGATATTGAAACGAAAATGTATGAAGGTTGGGTATATATCGGTTCAAAGTGCAGCAGTGTGTGATGACCTGTAGAAGAAAGATTAAATCTGGAAGAGAGATAGTCGATACGCTGATCAACAATCTACCATTCGAGCTGCACATTCCCGGATACGTTCTGCGGGCCAGGAACCAAGCTAACTAAAAGGCTGGTTGGTATGCGGCGATACGGGCATCAACACGCTGGTCGAGGCATTCAAGCAACATGACATTGCTTAGTCCCTGAGCAAAGATTTGGAAGCCCGACACAAGGCAGACAAGATACTTGCACAGAAGGCCGACGAGATAAGAAAATCGTCAGGTACTGGTCTCAGTGAAAAAATTGCAGTGTGGGGCGTTTCCAATGAGATGAAAGCCAATGTGAAGTTGTGCGTGGGGGCGAAGACAGCGAGACGAAATTCCAAGAGTAGGGGGAAGAAAAAGACAGGAGGATTCCTTCTCGTCTTGATACCTGCAATAATTNAGCGAGACGAAATTCCAAGAGTAGGGGGAAGAAAAAGACAGGAGGATTCCTTCTCGTCTTGATACCTGCAATAATTACTCTGGACGGTATCACCGGGGCCGTAACGAATATCGTTAGTGCGGCGAAACGAGCCTTAAAAAAGTAAGCAATTGGAGGAAAAACGTTGCCACAACCATAAACTCAAAGCTATCACCAAGGGTAAAAAAATGGCCAAGTACTATACATACATTGGCCCTACCAAAGGAAGTGCGAGAAAGAAAAAGCATCGCAAATGTGTGATATAATATGTCAGTTTTGGGAATTTGCGTCTACCTCCCGAACTGTGAATGTACCTGATAAATTGCAAACTAACTTACAACTACGAGATGGAGCAGATGCCGAATACATGGAACTGCGGACACTTGAGTCGTCACTTTCTGGTGCGGTGGAATTAAAAGAATTCGTAGGCGAATAATTGTTTGTTAACCTTTTACATAAAAGATGTTCGCACCTATATTCTCCAGTCAGTATGTCGGTGTCCATGATTCTATGTGGTAAGACATTAGACCAGGGGCAACATTTTACCCGCCCTTGGAACTGGAAGGGGAGTGGTTGGTCGGACTTAGGATTTTCAAACTTANCGACCAGGGGCAACATTTTACCCGCCCTTGGAACTGGAAGGGGAGTGGTTGGTCGGACTTAGGATTTTCAAACTTACAACTCCATACCGAACATAGAATAAAACATGAATTCCGCATTCTGGTACATAGTGGCAAGAAATTCCAAGAATTCCAACCGGCGCATACGAACTAAAGGACATCGTCAATTCCATCAAGAAATCCGTGCCATTGGAAGTGACTTTCGAACTAAGTAGTAACTCAAACACGCTGAAGGCAGAAACATTTTGCAGTGCCGATATCGATTTCCCCGAACCGGAAACAATTGGGCCAATGCTGGGGTTTGAGACGCGAATCTACGAAGCTGGTAAAACGCACGAATCCTTGCGACTAGTGAACATATTTCTGGTGAACATTATATGCATAAACTGTAAATTGGCGAGCGGTTGCTACATCAACAATAAAACCAGCAATACACTGCACGACTTCGCGCCGACTGCCCCGCCAGGTTATAAACTTGTCGGAGTTCCGAAAAGCATCATTTTTGTTCCTGTGATCGTGAAGAGCGCACACAAAGTGGTGGTGTAAATCGTCGACGAGGACGATAAGCAGATAGACTTCAGAAACAAAGAAATCACTTTGTGTCTGAAACGATAGGATTGAGTTTTGCGAGAGGAACTAGGCATAAGTCGAGCGCAGCACCAAACCGGGACCAGTAGAGTTCAAAACACTAGCGTGCTATCACGTGCCAACAAACAGTTTCTACATATCCTAGGGTTTAAAGTCAACAGGCATGGAAGACAACACATTGAACATGACCCAGTGGACAGAATTCGACGACAGAATCGACAAGTTAGAGTTGCATTGCTACCAGCTCTATCTGACCGACCCCTATGCAATCGGGCGAGAGGTTCGAATCCCGATACTGCATTAAGATTTTTACACTCTTCCTTCGCAATCATTCCAGTGCTCACGAAAGGGGACGGGACCCACCCCACCACCACCGTGTTAGTTCGCAATGGTACATTCCACCTTTTCGAGCGAGTAATGTACGAACTGAATGGTGTTACTATTGACGAAACGCAGGAAGTGGGACTAACCACCACCATAACAAACTACTTCTCGCTCGTGCCTAACAATCTCGACTTGGTAAAAATGGCAGGCTGGGGAATGGAAGATGGCTACAAAGTTCCCATCTTCGCAGAAGACAAGTTCGAGGTGAGAGTGCCACTATCGATGCTACTAGGTTTCGCAAAGATTATATGAAGATAATAATAGGAGAAAAGGTAGAACTGGTGATAATGCTAGCCACCTAATATCTCAATGCAGTGCTGGAAGGTGGAGAAAACCCTCAGCCCGTCGCTGTAACCATGACCAAAATGGAGTAGTTCGTTTCCCACATGACTCCGAGAACCCGCGAATGCATAAAGCTACTGAACTACGTCAAGAAAGAAAAAAAATCATTGACATAACCTTCAGGAGCTGGAGTTTGGTTACATGCCCGGTCTCGTTGTCTGCCACGCGAAACCACTGGGTCGTGAAGATGTCTTCAAGCACGGAAAAATCCCGTTATGTCGTATTGGTATTTCAAACGAACAAGCAACACAACATCTCGGCAGACAAATCGACCTTCGACCATTGCAATGTCCAGAACATAAAATTTTTTAGAATAGCGAAAGCTATCCATATATTTATTTGAATACCTCCTTCGCCCCAAGAAGGATTTATGTTAATGTATTATCTGTATACTCTGTTTCAAGCCTCCTATATGGGCGCGAGTCCTACCCCATCCTGAGACCAGAAATATTACGTGGTCTTCTACACGTCCAAACAAAACGAGTGAGTTCAAATCAAAGTGTGGTGGATTGTTGTATAGAAGTTATTTCTGAGGAAAACTTGCCTGCGAACACTGCTGCGTACTGTTTGATTTTGTACGATAGAGTAGTGAGCTACGACTGCTTTTCGGGGCTGGTGAACATGGTGAGTTAAGCCTATATAAACGGGATTATTACTGCTTCTTACCTCAGTTAGTATAAGGATGTACTGTCATCTGCAAGGCTTCCAGAGCCAGAATGGCTACATGCTCATGGAGATCACATTAACCTACGACTACGATGGCAAAACAAGCACACGCTCCTTCCACCCCCTTTATTCATGGAAACTCTTGGACGAAAAAAGCAAGAAGACGAACGACTGGCTGACCAAGTACCACCACGAACTGGAGTGGGACGAAGGCAAGATTCTGTACCACCAAGTGGGAAACATGCTGCACGACTTGCTNAACCGGATGCTGCTCGTCCATCCGCCTAGTAGGGGGGAGCCTGGAAACTGAATACCTGGTGGGGCAGTCGTGACGGTCATAGAAATGGCTGCCACTGTCTCTGGCCTAACCCTGGTTACAGGCTCTAGTGGTGGTAAACCGGCGCAAGTGTAGGAGTAAGCTTCGGCGAACTCCGGTGGGGCTCACACATAAGAAGTAGTGATCTTTTTGGGTGTTCCCCAGACACTATGACAGCTGCCAACTCATCTCCTTTAATGGGGCAGTGATGCGAATACATAGCCTAGCACTGCTCAAGTCCATCTCCACCTCCTCGTGGTCTAGACTGGTAACATGGCGGCCGCGCCATGGCTAATGGAGTGAGGACGATTGAAGGCGGTAACGGCCTGTCTGTGCACAGACAACCAGTTACGCCGAGGTTATGTGCAGTCTTCCAGAGGCTGTATATATTCTTCGCCATGCGGTGAAGAACTGCAAACCGAATTGCACTCCCAAAGCTGAGGCCTTGACCTGGCCAGTCGGGCTGATCTCGGGATGGTGGAGCTCCTAAGAAGGGACTGTCTGGCATCATGGAGGAGTTGGGCTGTTCTGGGTNTCGGGCTGATCTCGGGATGGTGGAGCTCCTAAGAAGGGACTGTCTGGCATCATGGAGGAGTTGGGCTGTTCTGGGTAAAAACTCAGTGTGCATGTCTGAAAATTGTGGGTACCCAGGGGATCAGTGTGAAAGCCCTGGCCTAGGCCGTCCTGTTCGCGGGTCGGACTCTGGGTGGCATTAGTTGAACCTTCTGCTTGGAAGGAGATCTGGAGGTGGGTACTTGCCTGGAGGGCTGGCACTGCATGTACGTGAAGGGTTGGTAGCCGCTGCTGTGGAAAGCAAGCGTGCCGGCTCCCCTCGGTGTTAGTTTTGAAGGGTTGGTGCTCATTAACGAAGGATCGACGGTCTGGTCCGCCTAGTAAGAGGACTCGTTTACAAAGCGGGTTTGTAGAGGTGGATAGTCCTCGGCCCCATCAAGGTGGCACGTATGAATTCAACTCCGTACTCTGCTCTTGACAGGTGAGGTGGAACCACCCTCGGGTGGAGAACATCCACCCACTGCGATTGGAAAGGGCGTCACTCTTTCTATTGGCAGTATTCAACTACTGTCAATTAGAGCCTTGACCTAGCTCAAATATTAATCATGGTTATGGACTTTGTCCAGTCTGGCGGGGAATGCACACATCTAACAGCCTGATGTGACAATAAGCATATTTTCTCTATATGCAGACTGAAGTGGCCTTATGGAAGCCTGAATGTTAATGGGAAGTCCTTATCTGCACTCCCTAGAACTGCTCAGAAAGTTGTCTCCTGTTTATACCTTTATGGATCAGGCACAGGAGGAGCAGCCTTGGTCAAAACCCGTGGNTTATGGATCAGGCACAGGAGGAGCAGCCTTGGTCAAAACCCGTGGCACCCTCGGGTGTCGATAATCTGTGTCGTGTCCCTCATGACGCCGCAGACGCAGCTGCCTAGCATTATCGACCAATCATCGCTCCGGCCCAGATGCGTGCTACCATCCAAGCCCAAACTGTGCCATGGAGCTGCCCCAGGCGAGGTACGAACCTTCCCAGCATTCTGGGCCCAAGAAGGATGCTGCCAGTCAGACGACCATACGCCGCCGAAAATAGCACCGGCGTCAGGCACTCGTGTGTTACCCATCATGGATGTTTCTGCCTCCAACTCGGGAAACAAACCTGCACCCACTCGTCGCTGCCCAAAAGTGTGTATTCCTGGAGCTGTAGATGTAGGACCTGCTGTTGGTGGTGTCCCACTGTTGGCGAGGTGCAAGTCGTGGAGTCAACTGTTAAAGAAGTGCAAGATCTGCAGTGTGGCTATGATGAGGTGGATGACCAATCGAGAACCGATGGACATCACTATGATCCCGAGACTTGTGCGACGCTTCGCAAGATTCTGGTGCTCACCATCATTCGAGAACTATTTAGCCATGCATGTAACAGTCTTCCAAAGCATATGAACTCAATTTTTTTTTAAAATTATAAATGTGTTTGTATTGGCTGTGTAATACATAAATAGTTTTGAAAAATAATTAAGTTTTATTTATTATACCTTTACTCTTTCGTTTCAAAATAATTAATTAATTTTTCTCTTAAACANTGTTTCTGCCTCCAACTCGGGAAACAAACCTGCACCCACTCGTCGCTGCCCAAAAGTGTGTATTCCTGGAGCTGTAGATGTAGGACCTGCTGTTGGTGGTGTCCCACTGTTGGCGAGGTGCAAGTCGTGGAGTCAACTGTTAAAGAAGTGCAAGATCTGCAGTGTGGCTATGATGAGGTGGATGACCAATCGAGAACCGATGGACATCACTATGATCCCGAGACTTCTGCGACGCTTCGCAATATTCTGGTGCTCACCATCATTCGAGAACTATTTAGCCATGCATGTAACAGTCTTCCAAAGTAGAGAACTATATGAACTCAATTTTTAAAAAAAATTATAAATGTGTTTGTATTGGCTGTGTAATACATAAATAGTTTTGAAAAATAATTAAGTTTTATTTATTATACCTTTACTCTTTCGTTTCAAAATAATTAATTAATTTTTCTCTTAAACTAATTATTAACATTAAAATCAATTTTAAATATAATTAGTTTATTTTATCTTAAATGTATTATTAATGGGAGAATAAATTATTAATGGTAGAATGAATTATTAATGGTAAAATTAATTTTCAATATAATTAATTAATTTTCTCTTAAATTAATTTTTATTTTATAATTTTTTAAATAACTTCAATGCTTGTACAACCAGCTGTAATATTTTTTAATGTGAAGAAAACGGATATATATATATATATGGCGGAATTTTATATAAAACATTTAACCAAAGATAATTTTAAAAACTTTTATTAAGCATAATATATCTTTTACATCACACCATAAAGTTTTGTTTGCAAGTCATGTTCTTCAGTGTAGATATCTCTCTTCTCCATCTGAGGCAAGTCCACTGCAATCTCCAGGGAGCCATCCTCACATCCATCTCGAGTGAGGGCGTAGTCTACCTCTTTCATTCCAGCATCCTACTCCCCATTTCCACGCACATGGCATGACCATGTGCATGGTTTCCCAGACGTTGGGACCAGAGACTACGCAGTATGTTTTCTAGCACTTTTTTGGAGACATTATATAGAGTTATTTAAATAACTCAACTTTCCATTTTTTTTTCCTCCTGTGCTGCGTGACCATACTATGTAGGTGGGGTTGCGATGCCGGAAATGAAAGCAACCCACCTAAAAAAAGAGGACCTGGATAAGCCAACAATACATCTGACAGGTCGAGTATACCTCTTCCATAGACTAAAGCATACCACCATTAACCAGCACCACCATTCATCAATAGCAACACACCTGGCAAGATGAATATGGCTCTTGCATGTGCTACAGAATACTGCTGGAAAAAACACATAATGGGAACAGTGCACAAGTACGCACATAATTAATCGTAGAAACAGTACAAACAGCAGGACATATCGGTAACATGCCTGACAAGATAAGGATATCTCTTGCCCGGGCTACAGCGCGCCACGACACAATCTGAAACAATGTCAGTCAAATTAAAATGGATACACAAAATAACTGGTCGTGTGTATGGTTGGTATGGTATGGTCTTTGCACAACGACACACCTGACAATATATGCATCCTCTTGCATGGGCTACAGCTACCATTATGATTCTTTAATGGCACACCTGACAAGATATGCATACTCTTGCATGGACTACAGTGTATCGCTGCAGCTGACGGTGAGATATATTTACATATCGCCATCGTCATATTCATAAGGATATGTATTTATTCCATTTTTCATTATCTGCCTCTTGTCATCACTTAAAGTTTGAGCTAATTNTCATATTCATAAGGATATGTATTTATTCCATTTTTCATTATCTGCCTCTTGTCATCACTTAAAGTTTGAGCTAATTAATTTATGCATTCAATGTAAACATTGTGCTGGTGCGATCTGATTGTGTTGACAGAAACACGTAACATATGTTGATCAATATGCTCTTATAATCTTCAAATGTGATCTAATACTTCACTACACATTTATGAATGCCTTTAACCTCTTTGGTGGTTTGTTATTACATATGTAGGCATAAATTTTGGCCCTCAGCCCAATAAACTCCTGCATTACATCCCCTCCACATTCATCTTTAAATTTCCCAAGAACTTTANCATTTTGGCCCTCAGCCCAATAAACTCCTGCATTACATCCCCTCCACATTCATCTTTAAATTTCCCAAGAACTTTAGCATTGGTAGGGGAAAAGCAAGGATTGGAGGAGTGAGGAGGAGGTAGGCACTGGTATCGAACTCTGTCATTAACTGCGTATCATTAGCCAGATCCTGATAGATATCCTTGGTCTTTTTTATCTGATATATGAAGCTGTTGGTGTCCATGTGGTCCAGCTCAAGGTCATCTTCATATATTTTCTTCATTACATTTTAATAGAATCTATACTTCAGGGTCTTATAGAGGTCTAATACTGCAAAACCTCATATATGGGGTTTGTAAAATACTATTGTTTCCTTTTCCATCTTCACCAGTGATACACTTTCTGTATATATATATAATCCTATCCTTGAATGTTGGTTTTGCAATGAGTTTTTTTTGCTCTTCATTCCTTGCATTTTATTAAATGTTCTGTCTCTTCCTTTGGTTTTCCTACAGTTTTTCAAATGTAGCATTGTTCATTAAGTTATAGAAGTNTATTAAATGTTCTGTCTCTTCCTTTGGTTTTCCTACAGTTTTTCAAATGTAGCATTGTTCATTAAGTTATAGAAGTCTTTTTCGAAATTGTTGTTTGCTGCCTGTCATTTCTCTGTATTTAGATCATTATAGCCATGCTTCCTGTTCAAAATGCAGTACCCTATTTTTAAAATTTTCTGCCCATGTTCCAGCGCTTGCTTAAAATTTCTGTAATGAATAATACAATTTTTATTTTCTTCTAATGTAGTCATAAGCTTCTTCTGCTTTGATCGGGAGGGAGGGGGAGGGGCTCGTTCACTGGCAGAAATGGCAGGTCCTTGTGTGCTTCATGCAGGGCTGCGAGGTGCTCGATATCCACCTCCAGTATGTAACCTGTGATGCTGTCGTCGGGTACACCCATGATGTCAATGTCTGTGCCAACTCATTGGAAATCACGTATGGGTAGAGACATTGCCCACCCATATAGATTATTCGCGTCCACGTAGTAGAGGTAGGCCATTTCCTTGGTGGCAACATACGCGGATGGAATGTATTTATTGTTTGCCATGCAGTGACACTTGATATTAAAAGGGAACATTTGGGAGTCTCTTAGGTTGAGACTAATGTTTGTAGAATTTTCCTCTGGATAGAGTTTGTTCTTATAATGGCATGTAAATGGTTGTACATATATTTAAATATTATTGGCACAAACCAAAGGTTTCTATAAAAAAAANTCTTATAATGGCATGTAAATGGTTGTACATATATTTAAATATTATTGGCACAAACCAAAGGTTTCTATAAAAAAAAATTGTACCCAGAAATTGTTCAGGGGTGATCTTTACTGTTTTTTTTATAAATGTTATAATAATATATAATGGCACCCAGTTGTGATTTATAGGCAAAATACATTTTCTTAACAAAACAACTCGTGTTCAATAATGCATTCAATAAATACTTATACTCTGCTCAAATGAAATTGCTGATATTAAGAGATTTAATATTCAACATTTAGTTTTGCTCGTTTGTGTCGCCCTGGTTAGCGCTTACAGAACGTAGCAAATTATTAATCCCGCCTATAACATTTTTTTTTTTTTATTCCTGCCATCACCTTTCCTGTATTATGAGATAGGCGTTTTCAAAACAGCAGCATTATTCTATAATAGCAAATACAAGCGAAACACGTTCAGAATGTTGAGCACATCCACTTCACTTTTACCACGCAACTCGGTTGTAAACAGCGGATTTTTTTAAAGCAGTCAGTATAATTCATTTTTGATAGTAGACGACTCTTAATGACGGTTGGCAGTATATCACATATATAGTTCGATTTTGGAAATTTTTAGCTAGAAACGATATTTATTACATATTATCGTTGATGAATTTTAATTTACCGAGAAAAGTACATTCCTATCGTTCATTAGTAAATGACTTCTGTTTCCTTCGGCATGCGAATAAATCAAATTTCATTATTTTTTTTTTTAACCACACGACGTTTTAATACTTATGAATGATGCATAGCGGCGCGAACGTTTAAGCCAGCCAAGGCCGAGCCAGACCACGGGGACGCCTCCTTGCAGCGACCAGCTGTTACCGTTACATGCACTCAGCACTGTACCCCCTAGCCTAGCCAGCGCACTACACTAGCATTGCCTTCGTGATAAAGCCATGGAGGCTGGTCGGCGCGCCCGGCCGCAGTTGGCACTGCCGTGAGCTCCTCTCTGCTCGCGTTATTAAAAAAAACAGTAGGTACTTACTCTCTGTACTATAGAAAAATGGCAGTACATAGATCAGGAGATCGCGGACGGCAGATATCAGAAGTTGCGTCGCTGTTAGCAAGAAGCAGAAAGATGGCCCGCCATTGTTCATCACTGCCGAAGCTCAGAGCGGGGGTAGACCAGGCCCCGTGAGGGGCCCATTACCACCCAATGGGGTTTTTCATAGCACGCAGGGAGATTAGGAAGGAGCTAGATTGGCCCCCTCCAACTCCCTGCACCCTCCCAAACTGTAGATACAGAGGTTGCCCTCTGCAGCTAACATTTAACTTAATGAGCCGACTGAGTTTCCCCAGATTGGCCCAGGTGTTTTAGAATATTTCCCTCCCCTTCCCCTGCATGTACAGGCGGAGAGGAGGGAGGCAGCACTGCCTGGTTGGTGACTCTACTTTAGATTTTTTTTCGATAAGTGGGGGAATTTTAAAGTTAATTACAAGAATTTTGAAAATTTACAGGTTTTTTCATTTTTGCAATAACAATTTGAAATTAATTTTTAGTTGCCAAAGTTTTGTTAAGTTATGTTAAGTTTGAAAGTTCGTGACCCGAAATATTTCAAGTTTTGAAAATAAAAGAATTTTTGTGGAAGATTGGCTTTAAAGAATACATTGAAGATGTAGTTTAAAATAGTTTTAGTATATTGTTTTACTTGCTTTGATTGAATATGAGAGCATCACTGACGAGTGGTGTGAATTAGTTGGAAAAAACTTAGTTTAAGAAGGTTATGTACCTGTAAAATACGCTGAGGGCGTAAATATTTACTTAAAAACATTTATTATATATAAAGTGATAAGTATTTTTACTAATTATTGCTTAAAAGTTGTTATAAACGCTTGAAGAGCGGACAGTAAAAGTGATATTTGGAGTCACAGAGCTGGAGCTCTGTGATTGGCCGAGAGGCCCCGCCTATTGCGAGGTCTCTGCTATCGCCACAAGATGGCCGCTCTCTCGTGTGATGCGCGAGAGACCTGGTATTTTTGTGAATCGTATCGGGAAAATTAAAGTTTAAGATACGATGACGAGAAGTGGGTAGAATGGATCCTTGTGTTATTGTAGAAGTGCATTTAAACTTAGATTTGAAATTTATCACCATTTGGAGGTTAACTGAAGGTTTTTGTAAAAATCGATAATTTTGAAAAAATTTCCTACGAAGTGTAGAAATATAGTGGAATTTTTATAGAGCAGTACCTTGTAATTCAAATGTTTTTAATTTGAAACCTTAAGAGTCAAAATAATTATTTTGGTAAGCTCTGCAATTAGTCAGAGTCGGTTATGTTCTCGTTCACTCGCTCGTCAGAGTTTGTGTAGGTGTTGTAAAAGTAGCCTGAAATTTCCGGAAAAGGATAAAGGAAATAAACCTGTGGAAAAGTGCTTAAGGCTTCCAGAAGAATAAAAGTTTTGTCTTGAGGGTTAGTTATCGATTGACATTTTCCATGTAGGGCTGGAAATGAGCCAGGATTGCCGCGAAGTTGCACTCGGCCAGGAATCGCATAAGCGATCCCAGGTNTCTTATAATGGCATGTAAATGGTTGTACATATATTTAAATATTATTGGCACAAACCAAAGGTTTCTATAAAAAAAATTGTACCCAGAAATTGCTCAGGGGTGATCTTTACTGTTTTTTTTTAAATGTTATAATAATATATAATGGCACCCAGTTGTGATTTATAGGCAAAATACATTTTCTTAACAAAACAACTCGTGTTCAATAATGCATTCAATAAATACTTATACTCTGCTCAAATGAAATTGCTGATATTAAGAGATTTAATATTCAACATTTAGTTTTGCTCCTTTGTGTCGCCCTGGTTAGCGCTTACAGAACGTAGCAAATTATTAATCCCGCCTATAACATATTTTTTTTTTGTTTCCTGCCATCACCTTTCCTGTCTTATGAGATAGACGTTTTCAAAACAGCAGCATTATTCTATAATAGCAAATACAAGCGAAACACGTTCAGAATGTTGAGCACATCCACTTCACTTTTACCACGCAACTCGGTTGTAAACAGCAGATTTTTTTAAAGCAGTCAGTATAATTCATTTTTGATAGTAGACGACTCTTAGTGACGGTTGGCAGTATATCACATATATAGTTCGATTTTGGAAATTTTAGCTAGAAACGATATTTGTTACATATTATCGTTGATGAATTTTAATTTACCGAGAAAAGTACATTCCTATCGTTCATTAGTAAATGACTTCTGTTTCCTTCGGCATGAGAATAAATCAAATTTCATTACTTTTTTTTTTAACCACACGACGTTTTAATACTTATGAATGATGCATAGCGGCGCGAACGTTTAAGCCAGCCAAGGCCGAGCCAGACCACGGGGACGCCTCCTTGCAGCGACCAGCTGTTACCGTTACATGCACTCAGCACTGTACCCCCTAGCCTAGCCAGCGCACTACACTAGCATTGCCTTCGTGATAAAGCCATGGAGGCTGGTCGGCGCGCCCGGCCGCAGTTGGCACTGCCGTGAGCTCCTCTCTGCTCGCGTTATTAAAAAAAAACAGTAGGTACTTACTCTCTGTACTATAGAAAAATGGCAGTACATAGATCAGGAGATCGCGGACGGCAGATATCAGAAGTTGCGTCGCTGTTAGCAAGAAGCAGAAATATGGCCCGCCATTGTTCATCACTGCCGAAGCTCAGAGCGGGGGTAGACCAGGCCCCGTGAGGGGCCCATTACCACCCAATGGGGTTTTTCATAGCCCGCAGAGAGATTAGGAAGGAGCTAGATTGGCCCCCTCCCAACTCCCTGCACCCTCCCAAACTGTAGATACAGAGGTTGCACTCTGCAGCTAACATTTAACTTAATGAGCCGACTGAGTTTCCCCAGATTGGCCCAGGTGTTTTAGAATATTTCCCTCCCCTTCCCTGCCTGTACAGGCGGAGAGGAGGGAGGCAGCACTGCCTGGTTGGCGACTCTACTTTAGATTTTTTTTCGATAAGTGGGGGCATTTTAAAGTTAATTACAAGAATTTTGAAAATTTACAGGTTTTTTCTTTTTTGCAATAAAAATTTGAAATTAATTTTTAGTTGCCAAAGTTTTGTTAAGTTATGTTAAGTTTGAAAGTTCGTGACCCGAAATATTTCAAGTTTTGAAAATAAAATAATTTTTGTGGAAGATTGGCTTTAAAAAATACATTGAAGATGTAGTTTAAAAAATAGTTTTAGTATATTGTTTTACTTGGTTTGATTGAATATGAGAGCATCACTGACGAGTGGTGTGAATTAGTTGGAAAAAACTTAGTTTAAGAAGGTTATGTACCTGTAAAATACGCTGAGGGCGTAAATATTTACTTAAAAACATTTATTATATATAAAGTGATAAGTATTTTTACTAATTATTGCTTAAAAGTTGTTATAAACGCTTGAAGAGCGGACAGTAAAAGTGATATTTGGAGTCACAGAGCTGGAGCTCTGTGATTGGCCGAGAGGCCCCGCCTATTGCGAGGTCTCTGCTATCGCCACAAGATGGCCGCTCTCTCGTGTGATGCGCGAGAGACCTGGTATTTTTGTGAATCGTATCGGGAAAATTAAAGTTTAAGATACGATGACGAGAAGTGGGTAGAATGGATCCTTGTGTTATTGTAGAAGTGCATTTAAACTTAGATTTGAAATTTATCACCATTTGGAGGTTAACTGAAGGTTTTTGTAAAAATCGATAATTTTGAAAAAAAATTTTACGAAGTGTAGAAATATAGTGGGATCTTTATAGAGCAGTACCTTGTAATTCAAATGTTTTTAATTTGAAACCTTAAGGGTCAAAATAATTATTTTGGTAAGCTCCGCAATTAGTCAGAGTCGGTTATGTTCTCGTTCACTCGCTCGTCAGAGTTTGTGTAGGTATTGTAAAAGTAGCCTGGAATTTCCGGAAAAGGATAAAGGAAATAAACCTGTGGAAAAGTGCTTAAGGCTTACAGACGAATAAAAGTTTTGTCTTGAGGGTTAGTTATCGATTGGCATTTTGCCATGTAGGGCTGGAAATGAGCCAGGATTGCCGCGAAGTTGCACTCGGCCAGGAATCGCATAAGCGATCCCAGGTCCGAGAGTGTTTCTCCCAGCCCTCCTGGAGCATTTTGGGGTGTTGGTTTGCGGGGCTGGAAGCCGGGCGGGCGCGGTGCGTGTTTCTCGGGTGTTTCCAAGGGTAGAGAGTGTGTTTCAGCTGTGGCCGCTGGCTGGTGAAGGCCGATCGACGCCTGCGAGTACGATCGGCTTCTGGGCAGGCTTTGTGTGTTAGAAATTTTCTGGTACTTGGCCAGGTCCCTAGCCGGCGCTGGGACTGGCTTAGATCTGATTTGTAATTTTTCTTTCTGTTTGTCTGCCTGAATTTGGCGGGTCTGCACTGCTTCCAGAAATTTGGGGCAGATTTTTGAAATGGATTGATGTGCGCCGTGGCAGTTACAGCATACTGAGATATTTTCTAGGTTCGGGCAGATACCTAAGTTGTGAGACCCTGTGCATTGTGGGCAGATAGTCTGCATATTACAATAGTTATGGGTATGGCCTAAGGCCATGCAGTTACTACACCGGGAGATATCTTGCGGCCGCTTCCTGTACAAGCGTGGGTGTACCACGGTGAAATTGAGTCTGTTGATTGAGATTAGGGGTGGCAGGGTTTTGTTTTGAGCGG
>NQII01000846.1:392910-408272 GCA_002778355.1 Clitarchus hookeri | reverse complement strand
GCAGTAAACTGAGGCCACTGACCCACTAGGGGCTAGGCTCGAGATGACCACGAGGGCCGACCTCAGTTTCCAGGGTGTGTGCCGCGAAAGCAAAGCTAAGCTATCCTCGTAGTGCAGCAGGAGAGCTCCTCCTGGAGAGGTGTTGATGATCCGCTGTCCTCGACTCGAATGTTGCAGAAAGATGGCGAACAGCGGAAGCTTGGTCTTATATACTGCTCGATCCTCCCCTTCCCCCGTGTCCAGTTATTTTTGCGCGGTGACGCAAATCTCACAGTGCAATCAAGGTCATTGGGCCGGCCCCCTTCCACCATGATGCCCAAAGGACGTCGCCTGCCGCACGCACCTGTTTTGACAGGCGCGTCTGTCTCGCGTGCCTGTCGGTGCGTGTGTAGATACAAGACTATGCGGCTTAATTTTTTAAAATTAAATTTTTTTTGTACAACAAATTGATTAAAGTTAATATTAAAAAATTATCAAATTAATTGATTAAAAAAAATAACGTATTAAAATTTGAATATTTTTACAGGGTCCTTTCCTACCTGGAATGCACTATCGCATTAACAGTTGGAAGTGTGATTGCACGGGGGTCTGGCCTACAGTAAGTTTGATTTCATAAACAATTATTTAGATGGGAAGAATTAAAAGTTGTTATATACCTTCTCGTATATGGAAATTACATCTTTAAATTCGTAATTAAATATACACTGGCGATTCGCGCACTCTAGCAAGGGTNTTTAGTGTAATTATGATATGCAACGACACTCTAAACCTATATAATTAATAACAATCCACGGCGGACGGACGATACTTTTAAATTTATTATAAAATCATTTTCTATTAGAATAAATTTTATTAAAATCATTTCTATGGTGCAGGTCATTGGCGGCGGTTTAGGAGGTTTTCCGAGGGGAATTNACCTGTGACGTCATCCAATATGGTGGACGGCGCCACGGCCTCCAGCCCTTGCCCCCGGAGACTCTAAAACCCACAGCTCATAACTATTTTTTTTAGGGAACTAGACACCTAATGGAAATACTACATTATGCTATAATCAGGTACCAAAGATGCCCGTTAGAAACACAACTTTATTATATTTTTATAATGTGGAAGTAATTTGTAAATCAATTTTTTTTTAGTTTTCTCACAATTATGTTAATGTGACTCATGCCCTTTCTCTACGGGCCGATTCAAATATTGCACTGACTGATATAAATAATAAGTGTAAACCGTGGCGACAGGTATTGTCATGTAAATAACATCTGTGTGTATTTTTATAACATTGTAAATAAATTAAGAAATTAAATTTAGTTATTACATTTTATTAAGATATCGATCCCTCACGAACTTGGATACGCCTCATGCTAATTGTAACTAAATTTACGTACACAGAAGAAAAAATGAAGTAGAGTGAAGTGTACCCAACAACAAATGGAAGTCGCAGAAATGCGAACGTTGAAGAAACCATATAATATACGTCTTCTGGATTGATAAAGAAATGAGAACATAAGAAAACCTTTTAGACTAAACCAATAACTGCACAGAAAGCTTCGCGTGCAGGAGAAAATGGTATTGACATATCGGTAGGGTGCAAGAAAACATAGCAGACGGAAAGTTCTCACTTGTATCTATACATATATGGCAATAGTGCGAAATCCAATCGTATAGCTATTATTACACGCTATGAACGATTTGGTTTGCATGTGGTTAAAGTATAGTCAAGTGGTCAGGATGCCTGAACAGAGAACGTAAGGTCCCGTGTTTGATTCACGGTAGGGTCTGTTGCAGAACTGGGAGGGGGGAAATGTGAAATTCGGTAGTTCAATTTTATTTTAGAAAAAAACTAATTGTATGAATTATGCTATGGCACTGATACAATGATTAAATTCGAGTTTGATTAGCCCTATATATTGTGTTGCAGAATAAATACTAAAAAAATTATTGTGAATGACCTTTGAATTTTGCCTGTAAATTTTTGTCATAAAACAGCAAAATGAAACGATACACNTAAAAAATTATTGTGAATGACCTTTGAATTTTGCCTGTAAATTTTTGTCATAAAACAGCAAAATGAAACGATACACAGTGCGCATGTATATGTTTATCGTAATAAAAACTCAGCAAAATAATAATACGTTTTCTCATACTTTGTAATTNACACAGTGCGCATGTATATGTTTATCGTAATAAAAACTCAGCAAAATAATAATACGTTTTCTCATACTTTGTAATTGTAATTCGACACAACGCCATTTGCGATGCTACTTATTATCTATTACAATGTAGAAACGTACGAACATTTTGTANTTTGTAATTCGACACAACGCCATTTGCGATGCTACTTATTATCTATTACAATGTAGAAACGTACGAACATTTTGTAGGTGTAAAAATACGCCGATACTGGTGAAGACACCGCATCAATCGGAATTCGCATTATACAAGACAGTTTTCTATGGGAAGTTAATGGGAATAATTTTAACTTTTTTCACAATCTCATATTTATGCAATTTTCATTTGTATTTGATTGCCACTATGACGGTAGATATATTTAAATTGTAGTTGTCTGATATTGTTTAGAACTTGTGTTAACTACTCTTTGTAAGCTATATAAAGGTTCTTACAGAGTTGTATGTAGTAATCTGTTTACGGTGAAGTAACTTAATAGATATATAAACTTGGTAACAGGGNTACCAAAGATGCCCGTTAGAAACACAACTTTATTATATTTTTATAATGTGGAAGTAATTTGTAAATCAATTTTTTTTTAGTTTTCTCACAATTATGTTAATGTGACTCATGTCCTTTCTCTACGGGCCGATTAAAATATTGCACTGACTGATATAAATAATAAGTGTAAACCGTGGCGACAGGTATTGTCATGTAAATAACATCAGTGTGTATTTTTATAACATTGTAAATAAATTAAGAAATTAAATTTAGTTATTACATTTTATTAAGATATCGATCCCTCACGAACTTGGATACGCCTCATGCTAATTGTAACTAAATTTACGTACACAGAAGAAAAAATGAAGTAGAGTGAAGTGTACCGAACAACAAATGGAAGTCGCAGAAATGCGAATGTTGAAGAAACCATATAATATACGTCTTCTGGATTGATAAAGAAATGAGAACATAATAAAACCTTTTAGACTAAACCAATTACTGCACAGAAAGCTTCGCGTGCAGGAGAAAATGGTATTGACATATCGGTAGGGTGCAAGAAAACATAGCAGACAGCGAAGTTCTCACTTGTATCTATACATATATGGCAATAGTGCGAAATCCAATCGTACAGCCATTATTACACGCTATGAACGATTTGGTTTACATGTGGTTAAAGTATAGTCAAGTGGTCAGGATGCCTGAACAGAGAACGTAAGGTCCCGTGTTTGATTCACGGTAGGGTCTGTTGCAGAACTGGGAGGGGGAAAATGTGAAATTCGGTAGTTCAACTTTTATTTTAGAAAAAAACTAATTGTATGAATTATGCTATGGCACTGATACAATGATTAAATTCGAGTTTGATTAGCCCTATATATTGTATTGCAGATTAAATACTTAAAAAATTATTGTGAATGACCTTTGAATTTTGCCTGTAAATTTTTGTCATAAAACAGCAAAATGAAACGATACACAGTGCGCATGTATATGTTTATCGTAATAAAAACTCAGCAAAATAATAATACGTTTTCTCATACTTTGTAATTCGACACAACGCCATTTGCGATGCTACTTATTATCTATTACAATGTAGAAACGTACGAACATTTTGTAGGTGTAAAAATACGCCGATACTGGTGAAGACACCGCATCAATCGGAATTCGCATTATACAAGACAGTTTTCTATGGGAAGTTAATGGGAATAATTTTAACTTTTTTCACAATCTCATATTTATGCAATTTTCATTTGTATTTGATTGCCACTATGACGGTAGATATATTTAAATTGTAGTTGTCTGATATTGTTTAGAACTTGTGTTAACTACTCTTTGTAAGCTATATAAAGGTTCTTACAGAGTTGTATGTAGTAATCTGTTTACGGTGAAGTAACTTAATAGATATATAAACTTGGTAACAGGGGTGAAGAAAAGTAGTGTTTTGTTTTACGACTACATGTGTGATATTTTAATTTTACCTTATATGCTGGGGTTAATTTTAACTCTTATTCCTATATTTACGTCCATGCTCTTCATTACGCGATTACTTATGTAAGAATTCCATTCTCAAGCAAAAATCATCAAAGTTTTCGTCCACTTCTGATTACCAGTAAAGTTTGACATATTACGACTACGAATACATGGTGTTCTATACAAGCTCGTGTATGTATTCGAGTTTCGCCTTTTTGTTGATTGGTTTCTGCCTCAGAAAATAGCCAGTTTAGCCGCAGAGAGGACAGCATGCGGACTCTGTGTCCTAACGTGTTTGCTATTGGCACTGACCACTCCAACTGCAACAGCTACTGAGATGTGTAAGAGTTAAAAGTATGGACTGCTCTTAAGGCACTGCGCTGCAGTGTGTTCGAAATCCCATCTTCTTTAGAAAACCAGTAGACGTGCGCCTAAGATGCTTATTTACGGAAATACACTTCAGACTAGTCGTGCTATGAGTGTTTTAAATTACTATGCCCGAACACAAATACTACAGCTCACTGGTCGTAATAACAAAACAAGTGCTGCATTGGTTAAAGGCGAATCCCTAGCAAAAAAATGTTAAAATGCCTCAATGTCACTTCTGGCCATATGAAAACATTGAGCCCTTCCCCCTTTTTTTCTCGTTTTTTTTAAGACTGCGATGTGCACTCCTGAGAAGCTGAATTTCTTGTATATCAGATCTGTAACAGTGATGCACGCGATGTAAGCCAGTGAATTGAGGTCATAGTTCACGATATTTTTTTATTTCATTATCTGAAAGAGATTTATATAAGGACCACACAGATGTAAATATTTGTAGTTATGTTATTATAGTTTTCAAAAATATCACTGAAAAGTCAAAAATGTCGAAATATGGGAGCCCAAGTTTCTATGCTCCTAATTAATTTCGCCAACTAAATCACATGTCATGTGATCTATATCATATACACAACATGACAATTGAGTATCAAGGATATTTAACAGTCGGTACTCGGGTACTGACATTACGAATCTATTGTAAAACAACAATTTTTTTGTTCGTTCGAGAGAAAATTATAATAATATTTATTAGTNTTATATTAATATTTATTAGTTTCCCTTGGATGAATAAAAATGTTGTTGGCAAAAACATCAATACCTATTTTAAAAGAGATTCACGTTACCAGCACTATAGATCACATGACATGTGATTTATTTGGCAAAGTTAATAAGGAGCATAGAAACTCGGGCTTCAATATTCCGAAATTGAATACTTTTCGGTGCAAAATTTGGAAAATATTATAATCGTTTGGCTACAATTATTTACATTTATGTGATCCTTACACAAATCTCTTTCAGATAGGTAATGAAATACAAATTTATAGTGAATTATGGCGTTAAACTACAAATGCATTTGTACTTTTTTCCTTTCTCTTAAATAAACTGCTCTGAAATGCTTTTTTTAAAAACTATTTCAACTGTTTTTTCTCTTTGAGTGACGCCATTTTGTTGGCGTGTGCAGCTGGAGTTCGCGGAATAATTGGCTGCTTCGCTTCTGTATAGTCCCGGAGGTCACCACGAAACATAAAACTCACCTTGGAATCATAACATATTTTGATGCAACCTTATAAAATCCTCGAAACACTTTACGCCTCTGGCGACCAAAAGGATAGTGCCCAGGCGCTAGCAGGTACACAGTCTGTTATTTTCTCACGTCGCGAATAAGAAGTTCAGTCGTAAGTTTGACCAGACATTCCGTGAACATGCTGTACCGCCTGTTCGCGGTTTCTTCAAACTTTTTGAATCAAACCTTTGAAAAATAACCCTATGTATAACGTGTTTGGTTGTTTCCTAAATATGTCATGTATTACAAGATATTTATACTTGTATTAACATAAACATACCTTATATTTGGCGAAATTGTAATTTTAATTATATTTTATTTGTAAATTATATTATTTTATTTATAACTAATACGAATAGAAACAGGGAGAAAATAGGCGTATTGGTAATGCCTAGTAAGAAATAGTTCTTATGCAAAATATTATTACACTGAGTGCGCATGAATGTGGTGCACCGTCTCTTTAGTGTAACTTTCTGGACTCGGTTAAGCATCGTTTGCATGAGGTGGAGGAATATTCTGTAACTGGAACTTTGGCAGGGTTTCAGAAAAGTTGGAAGTAACCGTAAATGGGATATACGAAGACAACCTAGATTAGATCTGCAAAATGGGATTCCGTGGCTGCTGTCGCTGATGCTCTCTTCGGACCGCGAGCTTGTGTGTGAAAATTTCGAATAAGCCTTGAATGGGGACACCTGATTTTCGCTCAAAGAATTTCTTGCTGGTTTAAATCTCAATAACCTATAAACGTGCATTCTGTGTATTTTTACCATAGATTCTTTGGAAACTTGCAGCCAAGATTATTTATTTTTGCAACGCTGCAGGTAATTTGACTCATTCAGTCCCGAGTTAATTTCCAAAGACAAGGATTGCAAGTTTTTTTTTTTTTTTTTTTTTTTTTTNGCGTGTGCTTCTCGGAACCAGCGAGAGACGTGCTGCGTGCTCGTTGATGTCAGCATTAAGTTATTAACCATTCATGAACGAGAGGTGCAGAAACTTCAAAAAATCAGATTCCTCACAAGGAAGGCGCTGAAAACACAGGCCAATGTTTCTTTGTTGTGTACAGTGCCAACCATAATATCCCCCGTGTGCAACATGTTCTCTATCATGGACACGGGGAATGAAAGGGTTGTAGCTAACTTTACAACACGTTACTGTGAACTTATAGACTTCAGTTTATTATACACTTGGAGATACATACATTATTAGTTTTATTTCATAATACAGTTTTCTATAAAGATCCAATATTTTATATTGTAGTGATACAAGAACATTTTTGAAAGTTAGTTTCCAAATAATTGTTTCCAAAATGTACAAAAACGATTTGCTGTGTACCTGCAATTTTCGTTTGGTTTCTGGTCGTATGTCTTCGTGCGAATATACTTTGGTATAGGCTGTTCGCGGTTAATTGAGAACTTTTGAAATCAACCTTTGAAAAATGTTACTGCCTCTACCTACATTTATTTTAACGGACACACTAACTGACATGAGCCCAGTTAAGTTGGTAACGACGAAGATAAAGTAGTTCCATGTTTTAACGTCGAATTAAACTTGTTAGGTAAACACTTTGAATACTGAAATGGTTTATGTTGCTTTCTGATGTTTTCAAATGCATATAAGTGAAAGAATAAGCGAATATGTTAAATATTTACTTTTCTAATAATTTCAGATTCTCTCGGCCGACGCGGGGCCACGGTGGGTAAGCGGTTAGGCTGCTCGCTTCCCACCAAGGTGAACCGGGTTCAATACCCGACCGGGTCACTCCCGGATTTTCTCAAGTGGGAATCATGCCGGACGATGCCGCTGATTGGCTGGTTTTCTCGGGGATCTCCCGTTTCCGCAACCCTTCCATTCCGGCGCTGCTCCATACATGCTCCATACAAACTCTCTCAAGACCTCACTTAACAGCGAGGTCTTGAGAGAGCTTTTACTGTGATAAACCATTCTCTCTGCGGATTAATTTAGGGTCAAACTAGACTTCAAAAACTTGTTCATTAGTGTTATTTGGAAGCTGGTACACAACTTTATTTAGCATCTTTTGGAGAACTCTAAGCCAATAATAAACATGCAGAGAAATGAAGGGGAAAATCATGGTCTCCCATTGTGACAGCAAGCAGCCAATAAACAGTTGAGATCTTCTTGAGTATACACAAGGTTCCAACCCAGTAAACCAACACTCAAAAGTAACTCATCACTAGGGTCTCGTGTATTTCGCGAAAATATTTCTGCGCTGGATAGACACCAACATGCTAGGTGCACACAAGCAGGCGCGCCAGAATNTCAAAAGTAACTCATCACTAGGGTCACGTGTATTTCGCGAAAATATTTCTGCGCTGGATAGACACCAACATGCTAGGTGCACACAAGCAGGCGCGCCAGAATCAAGTTACTCAGGCACTGACTCTCGTAATTGGGTGTCAGACCCCTCAGACGCGTGAGAGTTCATCATCGAACCAAGAAATTGTTTCGGAACTAACGTGTTTTCCAGTACAGTCGTGGAATATTTTCGCGAAGAACAGGTGGCCCTACTCATTATCACTACTAAGGGCACTGCCTACCGGCTGGCATCTGCGAAATTTAAATACGAAATCCCATGTTGAGAAAATTTCACCTCAGTCGGTTAATTAAAAAAAAAAAAAAAAAAAAAACAGGCGTTTTAAACTGAATGTATCCTTAGCAATTTTTTTAGGAGAAGAACCCTACTAGTGTACATTTTCAATATTGATAGGCAGTATGCACTTTTTTGTAATACATACATTTCAAAAATTCCTTTCAGAGAGGCTATACATGTTATGGAAACATCTCCGCTGTAGGGAACTTCTCCTAAAAAATCCGCAAAGAATACATTTTGTTTGAAACGCCAATCTTTAAAATTAACGCACTGGGGCAAAATTTCCTTAACATGGGATTTCCTATTTAAATGTCGCAGATGGCAGCCGGTAGGCAGGGTTCTTAACAGCGAAGCCACAGAACAAGTTAAGGACACAGATAACCCTGAGAATAAATCATACGCTGCCTCTTAAACATTTCCATCCCAATTATGCCAAGAGGCCACGGTGATGCAGCAGCTAGAGCATTCGCCTCCCACCAAGGCGAACCAGGTTCGATTCCTGGTGTGGCCACTCCCAGATTTTCGCATGTGGGAATCGTGCCGGACGATGGTGCTGGTAGGCGGGTTTTCTTGGGGATCTCCTGCTTTGCTCGCCCCTGCATTTCGGTGCTGCTCCATACTCACCTCGCTTCGCCCTCGTCGGCTCTCGACACCCCGATGTTAGCGGCCCCGCCCACCAAGCCGCCAGCCGCCAACTTCAAATGGGGAATCAATATCAAACGAAATTCCTTCTCACTGCGTCAATTTTAAAGATAACTATTTCAAACAAAAACATTTTGACGCGACTTTCTCAAAAAATGTTTATATATAAAATTATAAAAAAAAAATCATTCCTTTTTTTGGTAACAACGATTTGACAGACGGTATTTCAGTATTTTGTCCTCTTGACAGTCGCCTAAAGTTTCCCACTACTATGTGCTTTCCACGGTTCCTTCCAACCTTCCTGAAGCCCTGCTAAAGTTCTGCCTCCAGGATATTCCTCCGCTTCATGCAAACCAAGCTTAACCAAGTATGGAAAATTACATCAAATGGACAACACACCGGATTCGTGAACACTTAATATAATATTATTTTGCATAAGAACTATTTCTTACTAGACGTTCCCAACAAATCTATTTTCTCCCTGTTTTTATTCATATTAATTATAAATGAAATATTAAAATATAAAGATAAAATATAAATAAAAGTTTTGTTTAACTAAAAATGTGGTATTTTTATGTTAACACACGTATGAAACGCTTGTAATACGTGACATATTTAGGGAACAACCAAACAAGTGATACATGGGGTTATTTATCAAAGGTTTAATTGGAAAATCTGAAGAAACCGCGAATATACTATAATAGTGTTCTGGCGCGTGTGGCTGGCGTTTGCGGTAAAAGCCGCAGTTTCGCTCGTTTCTCTATCGTCAGGTATTCTTTGGCAGGACTGTAGGATGAGTCATTTACTTGTCACATCCTCCGCGGACGATGTCACTATCCGTCGTTTTCATGAGTAAGATAAGTTTTAGTGCAGCATGAGAGTCGGTCCCCGATCCGCCAAACAGCACCGGTGCTGTTAATAAAGACCAATTATAAAGTTTCACTCACAGCAAGTGTCTGTATCAACACAGGAAATGCAACATGATTTTTACATACAATAACAGAAAAAAAAAAGAAAAAAAAAAGCAGCGCGTGCCGTGAATTGTAAGCATACCAACAACGCATTTCTCGTTGCCAGAGACTCGAAAATGTAACTATAGTCCATTCATAGTTACTTCCAACTTTTCTAAAGCCCTGCTTAGTTCTACTACCAGGATCTTTACCTGCCTCATGCAAACAAAGCTTAGCCGAGTCTAGAAAATTACACCAAAGGGACAATGCACCGCATTCGTGTGCACTCTGTGTAATAATATTCTGCATAAGAACTATTTCTCACTAGGTATTGCCAACACACCTATTTTCTCCCTGTTTTTGTTCATATAAATGATAAATTAAATATTATGATTTATAGATAAAACATAATGAAAGGTTCAAATTAACTAAAAATAAGTTACTTGTATGTTTACAGAAGTAAAACACGCTTGTGATACATGACACATTTAGTAATTAACTAAACACGTCATACACGGGGTTATTTTTCAAATGCTTGATTCAAAAAGTGTGAAGAAACCGCGAACTGACTATAGTTAATTCAGTGGTGTGATAGTTTGCGAATACATGTCTATGCTGTCCACGGTTAACTGAGCACTTTTGAAATCCCTGCTTAGGATCTATTTGTCTCATTTTGTACCCTTCCGCCACATGTAAGATTAACATTGCCATGAACCGTCTCACTTTATTCATGTGCCATCCAAGTGGAAATCAAGAAACTTTATAAATTGGGTTTTATTAACAGCTCCTGCCTGTGTGCTGTTTGGTAGACCGGTTACACTTTTCCCCTTGCTCTACAGTTAGATACATACTCGAGAACTGGTTGACTTTTCACCAACTGCGTCTTCGAGTCGAGCAAACGAAATTCGCCTACTTGACCCGATATTTTTTAGTGAAGATATTAAGGGCACTTCCCACCGGCCGCCACGTGCGAAATGTAAATAGGAAATCCCACGTTAAGGAAATTTCGCCTCAGTGCGTTAATTTTAAAGAAAGGCGTTAAAAAAAATTTATTCTTTACGAATTTTTTAGCAGAAGTTCCTCACGAGCGTATATTTTTATATAGATAAGGAGTAGTAGGCTATGCACTTTTTTTTTAAAACATACATTTTAAAAATGCCTTGTAAACAGGCTCTACATGTCATGGAAACATCTCCACCCTAGGGAACTACTAACAAATTCGTGAAGAATACATTTTGTTTGAAACGCCTATCTTTCAAATTACCGCGCCGAGGCGAAATTTCCTTATCATGGGATTTCCTATTTAAATTTCGCAGCTGCCAGCCGGTAGGTAGTGCCCTTGACAGCATCCTCTTTTACTCCGGAAGTACCAACTTGAAAGTACAAAGAAAAACGGTACATCCATGTCTGGCTTAACCGAGATTCGAACACTGGCCCTAGTGAAACTTTACCGCGTTACAGAGTAAGCAAGAATACTGAGGTGAAACAGCCGCTTATTCCGGGAAATACAACTGACCAGCAACATGTCGGAACGCCGTTCGCCAATCAACGCCTGGTAACCTACTTGTCAGCCGGCGGCCCAGCCAATAGGGCACATTTCGCGGCACGCAGTAGCCATTCAGACACGTGGTCCGTTGTTAGAGCCTCGCACTGCCTGCGTGTTGAAAGGAATCGGCACGCCATTTCGTGTCTATGTGGCAAGATCGTAGTAGGCGGAGTCACAACGCCGACGACGACGCGGGGCTCGCCGAATAACGATGGTGGTCGTGGCCCGCAGGGGTGATGCGAGAGTGGTGCGGAGGGAGGGGGAGGACAGGAAGTGCCAGGAGTAGCACTTCCGGCAGCGCATGAACGACTTCCGGCTGGCGAGGCCCGGATATCCGGCGCGCCATGCCTCATCGCCAATACTCGGTGCGCGCCGCGGCCGGGGAGGGGCGCTCGGCGGCTGAATGGACAAGCAGGCGGTGCAGACGTCCGTCGTGGCCGCCGTGCGCCGGATCAAGGGTCAGGGCCGCCGGCCTCCAGCCCGCTGCCGCTGCTTCAACTGGTGGGGCCGCAGTCGTATAGTGTGCAGACTACTCACATCCCACCAAGGCGAACTGGGTTCGATTTACGGCGGGGTCGTCCCCAGATTTTAGCATGTGGGAATCGTGCCGGACGATGCCGCCGGTCGGAGGGTTTTCTCAGCGATATCCCGTTTCCCCCGCCCTTGCATTCCGGCACTGCTCCATACTCACCTTGCTTCACCTTCATCGGCTCTCAAGACTTCGGATGTTAAGAGCCGCCCAAAGCTCTTCACTCACTCACGCTCCAACTGGTCCGCCCCTCACTGGAGGGATGGATCCGTGAGTCAGCCTCGGGGAGGGAGCGGCGGAACTTTATATGAATATTAAAATATCCATAATGTTGAAATTTTTTTATTCTACTCCATTTCACCATGTAATTAATACATTGGTCGCGTGTCTTCTTCAGAAGACAGCGCAGTGTGGCGTTCAAGGCCTCAAAACGCGTGCGCTCTAACTACGCGCCAGGCGTTCAACTGGCGACTCGCCTGATCGTGACTTTAAAAGGCGACCGGATGTTTAAATGTTATAGGTACAACGTGCAGGGGCGTGTGGTGGACATTGAATGAGTGAGTGAGTGAAGGGATTTGGGCGGTTCTTAACAGCGAGGTCTTGAGAGCCGATGAGGGTGATAGAGGTGAGTATGGAGCGGAGTCGGAATCAAATGCCGGAGGAAAAAGGAGATCCCGAGAAAACCCGCCGGCCAGCGGCATCGTCCAGCACGATTCCCACATGCGAAAATCCTGGAGTGAGCCGCCGGGGATTCAACCCGGTTCGCCTTGGTGGGAGGCGAGCAGACTAACCGCTCAGCCACCGCGGCCCCTGGACAATGAAGTAATAACAAAAATCCTAATAAACATAGGTCCGGAAACCAATCGTTTCCGAGATATGACGTACGCACATGTGCAACCATTGCATTATTACAACATTGTTCATGCCTCATGTTCCAGGTAGCAGCCTTCACATTGAATGTCAACAGCGGTGTGCACTCGCGGCAGCATTTGAAGCAGTTGTCATGGCTCGACACGTATTTTACAACGAAGAGATGGCCGACATCCATTCCATGTATATGGCAACGCATGGGAGGCAGCACGATTGCACCACGAAGCGCTGATTGGACCTCGTGATTGGACCTCGTGGTTGTCTGGCTGTCTTCTGCGGGGGAGAGTTTCGTCGTACACTCGTGCAGTCTCCCGTGCGTTGCCATTTGCACGTCCGTAGATGGAATGGATGTCGGCCATCTCTTCATTAGAAAATGTGCGTGGAGCCAAGACCACTGCTTCAAATGCTGCTACGAGTGCACATCGTTGTTGACGTTCGATGTGAGGGCTGGTACTTGGAACAACATAAGGCAGGAACAATGTTGTAATAACCCTTTAAAACCCACTTAATTTACGGTTTGAGGTGATGCAAATAATAAAATTTATGGTGAGTGCTGTAGTTAAGTCTACACAACACTTGTTTCGTTGTCGCAGCCAACGAGCTGTAGTCTATATGTTCGGATACAGTTATATGAACCAACTATGATCTAAACAAGTACGACAGTTTGCGAATCATTTACCCACAGGTAAGATAATTGGTCATTGAGCTTCGCACTCTGCAGTACAGACTAAAAATGACCTGCGCACACTGGGTCTGAATGGGATAATGCAATGGTTGCACATGTGCATACGTCATTTCTCGGAAACGATTGGTTTCCGGACTTCTGTTTATTAGAACTTTTGTCTTTATTTCACAGTGCTGTACACACTCCTGCAGGCTGTACCCATAATATTGAAGCACCCAATGTTTTTATGGCACACTAATAAAGATAAAATGGCACGCTAATAAAGATAAAATATATAATGCTTTTCTGAAGACAACTCTAAAGTTTCTGCACAGAACATTTGGCAAATAAAACCTAAAGTTCTTCATCGAGAAACCTTTTTTAACATAGCATAAACTTTCTGTTGAATGCAAATGGCGTACAGTCTATTCACAGTTTCTTCACACCTTTTTAATCAAATCTTTGAAAAATCACTTCATGTATGATGTGTTTGGTTTTTTTCCTAATTATGTTTATGTATCACAACCGTTTTATACTTATGTTAAGATAAAAACATACTAAAACTACCTTATTTTTGTTAANTCAAATCTTTGAAAAATCACGCCATGTATGATGTGTTTGGTTTTTTCCTGATTATGTTTATGTATCACAACCGTTTTATACTTATGTTAAGATAAAAACATACTAAAACTACCTTATTTTTGTTAATTAAAATTTTATTTATATTTTAACTTTATATTATAATATTTAAATTATAATCAATACTAATTAAAACGGTGAGAAAATAGGTGTGTTGGTAATTAATGCCCACTAAGAAATAGCTGCAGTAAACTCCACACAACTTACTTGAATTCAGGCGACGTCATATGATATCTGGGTAAGGGTCGTGTGTCTGATTGGTTACTGCGTTCTGAAAAAGGTGCCCTATTGGCTGGGTGAAATAAGGCAGAACAGAAATGTAAGGTGATGGTAGCTTTAATGTACAATTTGTAGGCGAAAGGTACTAATGTAATAGTTAATAAACGACTTATTTACACGTTTTTAAAACTGAAACACACGGCAATAGCGGATGGATGCCACTCTGCGGAAAAAATCGAGTTGTTCAATACAAACTAACAAAAAAGTTCAAAAGAATGTAAAAGCGCTGCAGTTTGGCAAACAACCTTAAAATTACAATTTTCCACCACAAAATTTTAAAGCATAATATTTAAATGAGCGTAGTCATTTTTTTTAGATGTGGTGGTGAAGTTGGTACTACGATCGTACGATAATTACCTTCTTTGCTTCCCCAAATCTCGCAGATACCATAGAAAATAAGGAGGACAGCGTAACGTGAGAGTATCGAATTTTTCTCCCTTCCGTACTCTGTGGAATGGCTTGGCGGTTCATTTGATGTTGGTGTACTTTGGCTGCGCGAGGCTCTGGAATCGGCCTTACGTCTGGTTGGCTGCGTGCTACGGAAGTTTCCCCAATGGCCCAGGTATTTTCTGTACGTATTCCAAACTGATGCTGATACAGAATTATAGCTGTTATGAAGTATCTGATACTTTTAGTATCGGTTACAGCAATTTCTGAGTATGTCGCTTTTTCGCCAGTCTCTCGTGTATCAGGTATGTGTTTTACCAAGTAAGCACGTTATCAAGTGCGTGTTTTGGGTTGGTGTTCTACTGTGTGGTATCCATTACAATGAAACTTGGCACCAGTTTCCGTCTAGCCAACCTCAGAATGAAACCGGAGGTCGGGTTCCGTTGTCTGCACCAGTGCAGCTGCTAGAGAAAACTCTTGTGTGATGTTATTCCGTTATTCAAAACATTCT
>NQII01000846.1:378926-392148 GCA_002778355.1 Clitarchus hookeri | reverse complement strand
AAAAAAAAAAAAACCACTTTTGTCCGCCATTCTGTAATATAGTATCACATGACGAATTAAAAATATGGAATATATCCTAAAAACTACCGATTTCTACCAAATTTGGCAAATAAGTAGCACTACTGCAGGCCATGTAAAATTATAAACTCTGAGAGGGTCAGACACACATATTTTTACAATGGCGGCAATATAAATATTTTAGCTCACATTTTGTTTTATTTACGAAACTACAAAACAAATTTCAATTTGACTTTGTATGCAGCCAGTATCAATTATATCCATCAACATTGTCTATGTNCAAAACAAATTTCAATTTGACTTTGTATGCAGCCAGTATCAATTATATCCATCAACATTGTCTATGCAAAGCCTCATTTATCCGCCATTTTGCAAGATAGAACCACATGAAATAATACAATTTTTGTGTCGTATCTCGGGAAACAATTAACCGAATTATTTAAAATTTGCGAATAAGTTGTACTGTAGTAGGCCAAATTAATTAATGTGTTTTAAGTGTGTTAGTCCCTTATTTTTCGAATGGCGCCTATATAAACATTTTAGTTTAGTGTGCTATATATACGAAACTATGTAACAGATTTACATTTAACTTTGTATATTGTATCTATGACAATCATCGAATGTGATAATAAATAAACTTTTTGCCTTCCATTTATGAAGATCATCACATGAACAATAGAGGTTTTATGCCATATCTCGATGACCAATCAACCGATTCATTCAAAAATTTCACGAGGTATTGATACAGTAGGCATGTTTTAATGGGGCTTATATAAATAATTAAAATTAATTTGTTGTATCTATGATGCGTTTCAACAAAATTCAACCAATTTGTGTACGCAAACAGCATTAATTAAAAGCATCATTTATGCATACCGAGGTCCTCTTTTGCAGGAATTTTTGCAAAATAGTGTCAGGTAAGTAAATGGTACATTTCGCCATATTTCCGGGATAATTCAACTAATTTCCACCAAGTTTTGCACAGCTACAGAAGGCCATGTAAAGTTACATGATTTAAATAGAGCCGGATATTGATCTTCGAAATGGCGACCATATAATTATTTAATATGTTTGGCATACCTATTTAACAATTTAACCAAATTCAATCAAACTTCTTATACTTATAGCATCTATTAGAAGCATCCTATAAAAACAATTTTTAGCAGTTTTTATAAGATATCCCTTTTTGAAAAAATTAAGTTGTTATACCATATCTCGGAGACCAATCAACTGATTTTCACCAAATTCTTCACACAAGTTGCGTTATGGTAGGCTATATGAACTTATGTGTTTTTAGTGGCTCAGACACTTATTTTTAAATTGATGGCTGTGCAAATATTTCAGGTTAGTGAACCCTATCAATCAAAACATTAGACTGATACATCCGAAGTTAATGCTACGAATGCTANAACTGATTTTCACCAAATTCTTCACACAAGTTGCGTTATGGTAGGCTATATGAACTTATGTGTTTTTAGTGGCTCAAACCCTTATTTTTAAATTGATGGCTGTGTAAATATTTCAGGTTAGTGAACCCTATCAATCAAAACATTAGACTGATACATCCGAAGTTAATGCTACGAATGCTANTAAATATTTCAGGTTAGTGAACCCTATCAATCAAAACATTAGACTGATACATCCGAAGTTAATGCTACGAATGCTACCTCCGTGCTGCAGTTGAATGCACGCTGTCTTAATTTTACGAGTTTTTCTGAATTTGAATCCCTGGTAAGCACTCGTGTATTTGCGTATTTTAATTGTCATGGTACTGTTTCACATGTTTTTGGTTTCATCTCTAATCATATCGCGGTCAATGAGACGCCAACGCCTACCTGCCAGTGAAGCTTTTAAGAATTTCACTAAAATTTATTTGTACTCATGTAGAGGAAAGTAGGCTCATTAGTTATAAGTAACTTCTTGTTAATCATTATTTCGAAATTACAGATAACTGAAAGATAAAATGGAAAAACCATTCGTGACTTATACAGAAAAAGCAACAAGGTAATAAAAAACCAATTCAAGGTAGGTTCACTGGTATTTACAAAATCGAAATACAACATTAAAAGTCTAAAAAATGTTGGCGAAAATTTGAAGAAAGAACGTTTAGTTATTGCCCTATTATCAAGTGTCTCAAATAAAATATTAATTATGAGATGTATTTGTATATTTAGAAAATTCTACTTGATTTTCTATTAACTTTATCGTGATCCGTTTACCCTACCTCGTTAATGGCAGTCCAGCCAGGTTCACCCGAAATTTTATATTATGAATCAGTCAAAACATATTAAATAAAAAANCCTCGTTAATGGCAGTCCAGCCAGGTTCACCCGAAATTTTATATTATGAATCAGTCAAAACATATTAAATAAAAAAGATAATTTTATTTGGGTCTATGTCCAGTTTTACAGGTCGAAAACAAACGTTTCAAGTTAGTTGTAAACATTAATAAAGAGGTGAATATTACTGGAAAAAAAAAAAGTTTATGAAAGCCAGTCTGATTGCAGTAAATCACAGGCCAAACACAAAAATTAATAATCTGCGGACAACCTATTAAAAATGTTTTAGATATGANCCTCGTTAATGGCAGTCCAGCCAGGTTCACCCGAAATTTTATATTATGAATCAGTCAAAACATATTAAATAAAAAATATAATTTTATTTGGGTCTATGTCCAGTTTTACAGGTCGAAAACAAACGTTTCAAGTTAGTTGTAAACATTAATAAAGAGGTGAATATTACTGGAAAAAAAAAGTTTATGAAAGCCAGTCAGATTGCAGTAAATCACAGGCCAAACACAAAAATTAATAATCTGCGGACAACCTATTAAAAATGTTTTAGATATGACAAGTGGCACAGATTCTCAAAGAGCGTTATGTCAAAAATTTTATTTGGCACTCCACATTTTTTCCTTCATTTAGTTCCGTTTGGTTATCAATTAAATTTAAAAAAAAATGACAAATGTATAACATCCTTTATCATCTGTTGTCTTCCGATGTAAGACAAGAGGAAATATTCGTCATCAGCTTCTTCCTTTATAAGCAGAACGATCACCGTTTCCATGATATGCACAGGACTGACGTCTCGCGCGTTCTGGGAAACCAGCCCCACCTCTATGAGCGACAATGGCGGCACCGCAGAGTACATGGGAATATAGTGGTGAAACAACTCCTTATTCAACAAACTCGTCTGCAAAGTTGCGACACTAGGCAGTAAACACGTCGAAGCTATGTTCGCCATTCAGTGCGTTGTAACCTACTTGCCGGCGGCTGCTTACACTGTAAATTCGAATCAGTGTAAAACCACAGATTCGCAGTGAAATTCAACCACTGGAATGATTGAAAATGCCTCCACTTAGAATCGGTGGAATACCACTGGTTGTTTCATTGAAACAATTTCACTGATTGAATAAACCTGCAAACCGAGCGCTATGATGATATTGTGAAAACTAAATGAAATACGTAATAAAAAGGGAATAAAAGACTGAATGTTCATGTTGCCTCGTGTTATGAAGTGACCGGGCCTTAGCTGAACGGCCTGCCTGATCACACCTTCAAACATTGAACCAGGGCACGAGCGTGATTGCAATAACACCTTGCGAAAGACGGTTGCAGAAACCCCCTCCACCAGCCAGTAAACGGGCCCGAAAATTCTAAACAACGCGCCCGATATAGGCCAACGTAACACTGGGAGCGAGGTCTTTTGTCGTTGGACCATTGGAACGAGAAGACCACTGAAGATGGGTGTGTCCGGCCATCGTTAACCGCCTCCTAGAATCAGCCTCCGGCAACATGAACAAGGTGGGGACGTTCCAATTTAATTGTGATAGTAATGGCGTGAGGTAATAATACTCAATATAATTAATTAGCATCTTGGTATTCCATTTAAGCACCCCCGATCAATAGTCACATAAATAGTTATTGCATAATCCTTATGTTCAATAACCCCATTTTATACTGTTGTGCTCTACCTAATCATGACTCATTATATAGCTACGCCCATTGACTTAAAAGTAAAATTCATAACAATGGTGGAGGCTTGGTTCCTCCCTACCCTCTCGCTGCCTTTCATTCGCTTCTCTACCATCCGCACCCATTTCAATAAATTCCCCACCAACCCACGCTAATTTCCGTATTAATAATAGCAAAATTTCAGCCACGTCCACTTTTGAAATTAAAACTTTTAGCTTTTAAGTAGCAGTATAATTAAAATAATGTCATTATATCTTCTTTTAAAATGTATTAGGTTTAAATAATAATTTACCTTTAACAGCATAATACCTAAACATACAAAGCAATTATTTGAAGCCTAAATAACTAACGGTATTAAAATTTAAAGAATTTCAGTGCGAACCGCAAGTCTCTAGTTGCGTGTGTGTGTATATATATACACTTGTAAACAATTTACCTAAAATACCATTCTAGTAATTTAAATGAAGATATAGATCACTTGTGTGTGCTGGATGTAGTTATTTTAAATGAAAATATTACTGTGATAATAATTCATAATCCCGTGAACATTTCATTCAATTAACTTTCAACTGGAGCGCTAATTTAATAAATTCCATGCAGCACACCATATCGTACGTAGTTAGATATTGCTGTGCACAGATAAAGTAAAAAAAATAAATATACATTTTATGAAACTTTCCCTTCAGTTTATACTGTATATTTAAGAATCTTCTCATAAAATGCTTAGAAGTAAGGAATTACAGTTAACTACGAGATTTTAGTGTGCTGGCATAAAGCCAGTACCACGTTATTAGATGCCATATGGAAGGACGAGACCTCGTAGCTACATGCCAGGCGACACGACCCAGTTGCAAGGTGCTGAGGCAACACATTTCCCTCATAAGTATTACCCCGTGTAATGCATTACACGGGGTGTAATGCATCAGCATTACACCGCTCGTGTGCCGCAGTGTTTCCGAAACAGCGTGCTGGCGCGCGCCACACAATTTTATTCCCCCACACCTGCTTTAAAACTTAAGATTACCGTTCTAGATTTAAGTTCCTCATACTCCCAATATTCTTATACACTTCCCACGGTTCTTTGCAATAAGGACACACGGCAGAATGAATTCAGTCGGAGCTAATCAGTTTTGTGATTCACGGACTTAGCCCATTACCCGGGGCTTTCGGATGTACTGAAATGCACGCCAGTCCTGAAGTGGATATGCAGACTGCTAAACCTGACGTGAAATAGTAGCTGGAGTGAGATGTGAAGGGTATTTTACGAAATGGGAATTATGCTAATGCTGACCCTTTTCTGCCCGCATCTGCCCCAGTAGAGTGTAGCCTTACCCAGGAGGTCAAACCTTACGTTTCGCGTGAGACGCGGAGCAATCTTTGGTCCTCTGGCAGAGTGGTGACCCGACAAGAGGGGCCTTTCTTCTGTACTCTTCTGGCATTGAAAGAGTTCAGGGAGTAGGGGTGCAATCTGAATGTGTTGGACTTTTGCTGTGGGCCCTTTATATACTACACAGTACTCTGAAAGTATACTACGAGGGTACTTTCGCTTTTGACCTCCCTGGTGTAAGTCATTAAGTGCAGATTTCCCTAATCCCCATATGCTACCCCTTTGGGTGGAAGTAGAATTGCAATTAGTACCTACTTAATTATTTATGTGTTCCTTTCCTCTCTAATATCTTCTATTTGCATAATCAGAGTCATCATGTTTTACTTATACTATGTGTTGATGTCCCTCGGTCTTGATAATATTTAATTTATGTGTGGAAGTACTATTATAGTTATTCTTTATCTATACATTCTTCTTCTCTTTATTACTATCTTAATTTTTTAATAATCAATGTCATTATATTCTACTTATACTATGTGTTGGTGTCCAGCGTACTCATTAAAATTTTAATAATTATGAGCTTTATCCACGCACACAGCTAACTACAATAAATGATTTTCAGAAAAAAAATGTTTGGATGAAAACACGTACTAGTATAACCGTTCTCATTTGTAGACATTATCTAAGAACTGGATCAAAAACAGTAATGTAACTATAAAGTTGTAACATAAGTTAGTATTCATATACCACCCGAGAGAACAATTGACAAAGACAGTTTAGAAATAAATGAGCTATAACATACGTTTAAATACATAGGCTTCCAAGGTTGGACGCACCCAGAAATATAATACAACCATAAATATAATAAAACCAGAACTTAATTCACAATTTAATTTTAAATAATTATAATCTGCATAAACTATTAGGGCCCTCTTATTTATTTAAAGTNAGAACTTAATTCACAATTTAATTTTAAATAATTATAATCTGCATAAACTATTAGGGCCCTCTTATTTATTTAAAGTAAAAATGTTATATAAGATGTTTCGACAAACTGTGACGGCATTCTATTAATATATTTCCTTGCAAGTTTCAGAACAACGGTACCGCACGTCATGAACAGCAGTAACCAGCAGTGACGACACACCCTCTTATCCAAAGTCCCTCCGGAGGGCGGTGCAAGCAATGTCCACGATAGCAGCGGCGGCAGGACACCTGTTCTGATGTCACACGCAGAAACAAGGTCGAGTCGCGCACGTTCATTCCACAGCGTCAGCACTTCCACATAACCCAGCTCGCGAGTAGTACGTTAAAATATATACAGGCAACCAGCGGTTTCCATATTTTATATACACCACTCACACCGCACCCT
Source organism: Clitarchus hookeri (assembly GCA_002778355.1). Taxonomy (NCBI): domain Eukaryota; kingdom Metazoa; phylum Arthropoda; class Insecta; order Phasmatodea; family Phasmatidae; genus Clitarchus; species Clitarchus hookeri. Next base: position 385,460 of record NQII01000846.1, on the reverse strand, counting down.
GCAGGTAACAGTAACACTTACATAACAAACTTTACTTTAAAAAGTTTATGATTGCATAAAAAAGAGATAGCGATTGCTAATAGGAGGCCTCCAAAATCAAAGGTTTGTGAATTATAATGTATAAAAAAAATTTCATCAGTTTAACAATTGAAAGGAATTTGGGAAAAAAAAAANCAAAGGTTTGTGAATTATAATGTATAAAAAAAATTTCATCAGTTTAACAATTGAAAGGAATTTGGGAAAAAAAAAAAATTATATTCCAATGTTTGCGACAAGAAANTCAAAGGTTTGTGAATTATAATGTATAAAAAAAATTTCATCAGTTTAACAATTGAAAGGAATTTGGGAAAAAAAAAATTATATTCCAATGTTTGCGACAAGAATTTTTTTTTTATATTATTTAAAATCTACCTACTTAACTAACAACTTCTATGAATAAATTAATACATTGTAAGAGTTTCCATCACAAAATAGAGACGTCTCATTTGTAAAACTTTATTGAATGGTGATAATTTAAATAATCTAGTCTTTAAGGAAAATTAACGACTTTCTTATCCCTGTAATTTAAGATTTTAATTTTTATATAAAACGAATTATGTGTACAATTTACCACATTCAATAGATATTATTATCTGTTATTGACACATATTTCTTGTATAATAAGTAACATTTATTACTTCAACATTTTGTTTTGTTATTTTTAAATACTTGTGTATATGTTACTTTAAGTATCCTTTCCATTTACCTCTTAAGTACTGAAACGTAGTAGAAAAGTAGCTGCAACATTTCTTTTCTATTTGAATTTTATGGAAGTTCCAATTATTAATTGAATAATATTATACGTTTTGATACCATCCCATCAGTATCCTACCACCGTGACGTCACGTACCATTTTAGTATGTAATTTTCTCCTATCACGTCACTATTTTTATCAGTGTTCTAACATGTATTTATTTTTCAGCAAGTGTATTTTCTGTACAAACAAAACACAATAATTGTTGTAACGGGAAAAGCAGTTAATTTAAACAATTCAAACTTCTTTAAGTTTAAATTATTCCTTTCCGCTATAATGACTAACGTTTTATGTTGTATTGCTGTTTCCTTCTTTACAAGGATTAATGTATCAAAAAATCCACGCCACGTAGTACTTAGGGACTCGCAACGTCAAGGAAGGCTGACGTGTTCGGTCCTACCCACAGCGGTCTGCCGTGCTTTCGCGTGGAAGGTACTTTGCACACCCCAGCGGAAATGCAAGTTCAAGGCCCGCAAGGCCTCTGCAAACACACAGCACAGCGTTTGTTCGGTCCACCTTGCCCGAGGACTGCACGAAAGCAATTGGCAGTTCCTTATACCTTACTTATCCGTCTACTATAATTCCTTTCAAAATTTTTCCTACCTTAGCGAAGAGCACTTCACCCCGATCCATATCCCTGCTGCCAGACGATGAACCACGCAAATTCAAAATTATCTTCCACTGCCCCCACGGATTCTAGGGCGAGATGAGGGCATCTCGCTAGTGAACATTGGGGGAGATGTTATGAAGTCAGGCCTTAGCTGAACGGCCTGCCTGATCACACCTTCAAACATTGAACCAGGGCACGAGAGTGATTGCAATAACACCTTGCGAAAGACGGTTGCAGAAATCCCCTCCACAGGCCAGTAAACAGGACCGAAAATATTAAACAACGCGCCCGATATAGGCCAACGTAACACTGGCCGGGGCAGCGGACCAAGAAGACGTGGAGATGGGTGTGTCCGGCCGTCGTTAACCGCCTCCTAGAATCAGCCTTCGGCAACATGAATAAGGTGGGGACTTTCCAATTAGATTGTAATAGTAGTGGCGCGCGGTAATAAAACTTATTATAATGAATTAGCATCTTAGTATTCCATTTAAGCTCCCCCGACCAATATTCACGTAAATAGTTATTGTGTAATCCTTATTGGATCAGGCGCAGAAGGAGTAGTCTGGGTCACAACCGCGTCACCTCGGTGTCTATTTACATGTATAATCCTTATGTTCAATAAACCCCATCTTATACTATTGTACTTTACCTAATCATGACTCATTATTTAGATACGCCCATTCGTAACACTCGTCAAATGGTACAATAAAAGACGAAACAGACCTTTAAAAAAGGTTTTTATGAGTTTCATTAGTTAATGCGTTTTTATTTCATTCGATACTCGTTGCTTAAGGGGAATNGTAATAAAACTTATTATAATGAATTAGCATCTTAGTATTCCATTTAAGCTCCCCCGACCAATATTCACGTAAATAGATATTGTGTAATCCTTATTGGATCAGGCGCAGAAGGAGTAGTCTGGGTCACAACCGCGGCACCTCGGTGTCTATTTACATGTATAATCCTTATGTTCAATAAACCCCATCTTATACTATTGTACTTTACCTAATCATGACTCATTATTTAGATACGCCCATTAGTAACACTCGTCAAATGGTACAATAAAAGACGAAACAGACATTTAAAAAAGGTTTTTATGAGTTTCATTAGTTAATGCGTTTTTATTTCATTCGATACTCGTTGCTTAAGGGGAATCATGCACCCCCATCTTGGATTTACGAAATTTTCACCGTAACTTCCATTACAGTTTTTTTTTTTTATTTCGGGCGTCGACAAGGCATAGGGAATTGCTTTGCACATGTTCTAAAACATGTATTGGTAGACTATTGTTGCCAGAATCATATCTGCAACTGCCACAAGAAAAAATTACTTATTTTTTGCTGGCGGTCACTAGTCAAACATTAATAAATGTTGTAGAGTTGTAATAATTTGATAAAGTTTTATAAACTATTATTAATGGCATGGCGTGCGAAAAATTTCGTTAAACATTCTTAAATGTAAATTACGGCAAAAATAGCAGAAATACAATATGGCGGAGCCTTATCTGCCTTCTGTTATTTGATACACGTTGTTAAACTGATCCATCAGTCAAAAAACAAATCACTTAAAAACAGCGAATGAAACTGTTGATAAATCAATGGAAAATGTCACCGAATCAATAAGTGAAGGAAGACTGGCATTTTTTCGTTAATTCGTCAGTTAAATTGACTTAAGTGACTGTTGAATAAGTCAGGCGCTGTTAACTGATTTAGACGATGAAATTATCACTATTTCAGACTTAGAATGTAGGCAATACCAGAGAGAAAATAAGTACAGGGAGACGAAATTGCGCGGTGGTTCCTTTGATGTGGGCGTACCCTTCTGAGATTAGCTGTGCGCTGATCTGGGAACGGGTCTTGTGTCTGACTGGCTATCGCGTGTTGCGGAATGTTTCCTACTGGCCGAGCTGCCGATTAGGTAGTAAGTTACCAGACACTGATTGGCGAGCGTTGTTGCAACATGTTGTTGGCTAGTGGCGCCATATTTCTGGCGTGTGAGGCTTGAGTTCACGGAATAAGTGGTTATTTCGCCTGTGTATTTTTAAGTAATGTATGGCAATATAGTATATTTTGCAGCACATAGTAGCCAATCAGGAAAAAAGGCACGTTCCCAGAGTCTGAGAATCTGAGAATGGGTCCGCCCAAATCAAAGGAACTGGCACGTCACTTCGCCTCTGTACATTTACCTTCTCTGTGGCGGCGCTGACACGCGGCGCGTTGCGCAGCCCGCATCACGCTTGCGCATTCCTTGGAAAACACATCTCGACGACGAAGATGCCGCCTGACAGCATCGTCAGGATAGGAAACTCAAAAACGCAGTGTCCATCACAATTCAAGTGAAACGCTAACTTTCAAACGCAAATATGTTCAGGATTTAATCATTTATCACACCTGGGAAGCAGACTCTTTGGAACACCAGCTCACCTAGTGGCGGTAATTTTCTCAGTGTCAAACTCTGCCAAATATAATCTCGTTTTCTTCTAAATCTGAATTGAGTAAACCTTAAGAAAGTCGCCTTTAGGCTGATGGGAAAATGGAGAGAGTGAAAAGATTTGGGTGGCCCTTAACAGCGAGGTCTTGAGAGCCGACGAGGGCGATTGAGGTGACTATGGAGCAGCGCCAGAATGAAAAGGTGGGGAAACGGGAGATACCCAAGAAAACCCGCCGACCAGCGGCATCGCCCTACATGCGAAAATCCGGGAGTGACCCGGTAGGGGACTGAACCCGGTTCGCCTTGTTGGAAGGCGAGCAGGCTAACCGCTGAGCCACCGTGGCCCCGGTGGATAAATTGAGAAATCCTCTATTTTTTAGTGAAAAAGTTGGTGTTTCGCTAGAATTGTGATATATATACTGCGGTGTCCAACGTGGTACAAAGACGTGAAGTGCACTTTCATTTTTATAACTACGCGAATGTCCCTTCAGTCACGTCGCCGACGGAAAGAACGCTTGCCGGTTCGTTTACTTGGGCAGGAGTCGATGAAGACATTTGATGGTCATGATAACGACTGCATTAGCACTCCTGAGCATCCAACTAAACCTAGACCTGCATTAGGCACGTACGTAGTTGTGTATAGAGACTCGGAGCGGATTCACAAATTCGCAGATCACGCTGAACAGAGCGCACAGCACCAACAACCAATTAGAGAGCTTCTCGACGCTTCTGTGTTATCCGCGTCGTCTGTGTAGCAAACAGTATATACGATCTCAAATTCTTTCCACGCAGGCAACGCCAATGTTAGGCTTATCGTCCATTCACGGTTACTTCCAACTTTCCTGAAGCCCTGCAAAAGTTATAGTGTCAGGATATTCCTCCGCCTCATGCGAACGAAGCTTAACCGAGTCTAGAAAATTACACCAAAAGTACAACGCACCGCAATCGTGCGCACTCAGTGCAATAATTACTTGCATAAGAACTATTTCTTACTAGGCATTACCAACACTCGTATTTTATCTCTGTTTTTATTCATATTAGTTATGAATAAAAAATTGAAAATTTATAGATAAAACCAAAATGAAAGTTAAATTTAACAAAAATAAGGTATTTTTATGTAAACGTAAGTATAGAACGCTTGTGATACTTGCCATATCTAGGAAACAACCAGGCACGTCGTGTATAGGGCGGTTTTTCAAAGGTTTGATTCAAAATGTGCGAAGAAACTGTAAATAGACTATATCCACAATTCAGTGTGTGACGTTCAAGGCCACCAAAACGGATGCCATTAAAATGATTGATTTTATTTATTTGGTAGTTTGTGAGGATTGATAGTGGTGAAATGTTAAGGCGGTGCCACCATTCGAAGGTAGAATTACGACGCGCCGTTGGTTGTTTGCGTTTATAGCGTGGCTACTATAAAAATAGAGGGTAAAATAATTTTACTTTATTTTTAAACTACATATATATAAATACACACATATATATATATATATATATACAATGAAAAATTATTTTCACGGCTGATGAATAAGATTTCTCATCTAAACAAATATAGTATATAAATATGAAAAAATAATTAATATAATTATTTTACAGTAACACAACAACAGTTCTTCTATTAAACGGGGGAATGTAAAAAGCCGCCAAATAAATAACATTAACATGTCACACTAAAATTAGTGAAATTATCTCATTATATTCTAAACATGCAAATCTATGTATTTTAAAACCCATTGAGTTATTGATGTTGTTTTGGTGTACGAATGGTGAATAGATTGTTACTCTATCTACAGACAATAAATTTATGCCAGTAGGAGATATAACCATCAAAACATTATAACAATTTTGATATTATTTACGTATTAGATGTATTATTTGATTCCTTAGCATAGTATAGTGGGACGATTTAAAAACTCATATGTCTTTAATTATGCCAAATTTACATGTTTTAAATTTGCTATCCTTTTTGACGCAAATGCATTCGAAAGGCCAACACGAGAAATAAAACGCAGTAGTATTTTATAATAATAAGTTGACACAAATTTAAATATCAAGAGATTTTGTAAAACTTTAAAATTAAAATCTAATATATAAAATTCTCCCGTCACAGTGTTAGTCACTGAACTCCTCCGAAACGGCTGGACCGATTTTTATGAAATTTTTTATGTATACTCGGTAGGTCTGAGAATCGATTTATATATATTTTTTACACCCCTAAGTAATAAGGGTGGCCACCCCCAAACAATTTTTTTTTATTGTTTGAACAAAATTTTTATTTTTTATTTTTTTATGATGTGGCATCAAAAAATACATACCCTCCTAAATTTTCACCCTTCTACCACCAACCCTTATTTTTTTATAGCGATATTAGTAATTTAATAAATTTTACCCTAGGTCGATAACTGATCAATTATCATCGATCATTTATCGATCTAGGTTACAATTTATTCCCACCAGGTGTCTCCCAGTGACACAGCACGGAGTAGCCGGTCTCCACTAAGTAATAAGGGTGGCCACCCCCAAACAATTTTTTTTTTATTGTTTAAACAAAATTTATATTTTTATTTTTTTATGATGTGGCATCAAAAAATACATACCCTCCTAAGTTTTCACCCTTCTACCACTAACCCTTATTTTTTATAGCGATATTAGTAATTTAATACATTTTACCCTAGGTCGATAACTGATCAATTATCAT
>NQII01000846.1:300456-370982 GCA_002778355.1 Clitarchus hookeri | reverse complement strand
ATGGCGACGCAGGGGGAGGGTCCTGCCGCTGTCACACCCACCAGGGGGTGTGCCGGCACACACGCACGCGCGACCAGCCCACGCCAGCTAGCCACCCCCAACGCCTCTCCACGTATTTTTGTCGAGTCTAGGCTTCGTAGTCGAGGGCACGGGTGAAGCCTCGGCCAGGGGCGTTGGAAAGAGGGAGGGTGGTGGATCACCCTCCCCACCCCCTTTAAAATTTCACTTTGGGACTACCAAAGGAAAAAAAATTGTACAAGATTCTTACTTTGTGTATATTTACTAAAAATTCAGATCAATTAGCCTATAATGTTAAATATAAATGCTTATACTTGTGTATAGTCCATCAACGGTTACTTCCAACTTTTCTGAAGCCCTGCTTAAGTTATACATCCAGGATATTCCTCCGCCTCATGCAAACAAAGCTTAACTAAGTCTGGATAATTACACAAAAAGGGACAACGCACCGCATTCGTGGGCACCCAGTGTAAAAATAATTTGCATAAGAACTATTCCTTACTAAGGACTACCAAAATACATATTTTCTCCCTGTTTTTATTCATATTAGATATAAATGAAATATAATTTATAGACAAAACATAATTAAAAGTTCAATTTAAGAAAAAATAAGATTCTTTAATGTTAACAGAAGTATAAAACTCCTGCAATACAAGGCATATTTAAGAAACAATCAAACACGCGGTGTGATTTTTCAAAGGTTCGTTTCAGAAAGTGTTAAGAAACCGTGAATAGACAGTAGCAAGAAAAATGTGCAAAGTATATTAATAGGAAACAGTTTGTGTGGAAATACTGATGTTATTTGTTTCAAAACTAGATTTTGGGAAGATGTACACCAGGGACGCCAGATTCTCTACAAAACCTTACCCCACCCCCTTTTTTTTTAAAACAGAAAGGTTCCGACGACCCTGGCCTCTCGTTATATTTTTTACCACGAGACTATATCTCCAACTTAAGAGAGGACACGTCTTTAAGTGTCCGTATTAAGACGTCCTTACTTCGATTGTAAATTTCATTTTAGTACAATGAAAAATTGCATGCTTTCATAAAATATAAAGAAGAGTCTATATAACTCAAAAGCGAAAATGTATATAGGCGTCAGAAATAAATTCAACTAATCATTAGAGATTTTATAAAATATTTAAACGCATCTCGGTGGACATAAAAGGTTTGGGTTCTCATTTACTCTCTTTCTGGCACAGTTTACTAGATTTATGGTGGGGAAATGCATAGCCTGCCCTCACTTCTAGTTGTTAAGGGGAACCTTCCCCGCCGTATTGGGTTATTAATTTTTCTGGCTTGTTTATATTATTAAAAAAGAAAATTCCAAAAGCACCCAATTAGTTATTGATCTTACACAGCAGTATTTCGGTTTAAGGTTTATTCTACTCAGGCTGGGAAGCTCAATGCGTTTAGTTTGGCAACTAAAAACTTTCTCTGCTGTGGTGCACTGGTGTCGCATGTGTACCGGATTTCTCCGTTTTGTATGTAAGTATGCGGGACAATTGACATTTTCATAAAATACATATGATTGTTTAAAATCTTCCTATTTGTATGGCGTTAGAACCTACGTTGTTCTTCGCACTAGAGTGGAACACTGCCGTACCTAATTTCTCTATTTAAATATGACAGCTAAATCGAAAAAAAAAAAAAAAAAAAAAAATAGTGGAAATGGTTGGAAATATTAATTTAATGGATTTCCTTTGCAATTTCACAAAAATATTTTTGAACTGTTCATTCTAAGTTATGTCAATTTAAATGTAAATGTATTTTTGTAAAATTAAAATAAAATAAAAACGCATGTAGTGTTATTGAAAAATTGTTTTTAGTAACTAGTTTTTAAAGTATTTTAGTAAAATAAAATAAATGACTGTACAGTAAGAATTTGAGTTGTAGCAACATATTAAAAATAGTAATTATTTCACATTGTCACTTCGCCGCCGTACGAACTCAGTCAATTAGGTTTACAATAATGTTTCTTTTAACATGCTGCACGTCGAAAGGATGAGAAATTGGTAAAATGAGATACTAAGCAGGGCTTTGGAAGGTGCTTATTCAATGGCGAACAAAGCATGCAAAAATATAACGCGAAAGAATGCGGTTCCTACAGTGACGCATCTGTAGCGTGGAGAACACGGCACATGCCAAACACTCGACTGTGTTGAGACATCAATGTGAAATGTGCACGCTATTTTGCAAAACATACTTAAGGGCTCTGCGTACCAAGCCTGCAGTCATGGGGAATCAATGTTTAAGAAATTATTTGTCAGTGTGTCAATTTTAAATATAACTTTCAAACAAGCAAAGACAGTCAACCCAACTTTCTCAAAGAATACTGCCAAGTTAATAAAAAAATATATATATTATTCAACTTTTGTAAAATAAAATTCTAATGAAAAATGTATACATTTATTTCAAATATAAAATGTATCACACACAAAAATTGGCAAGAGTTATTTACGTGCCAGTATTCCTTCAGATATGTCATGTGGAATACTTTTTGTCAGAAACGGTTTTCTTTAAAACTGATGCAATGAGAAGGAATTTCTTTAACATTGATTCCCATTTTAAACTGTGTGGCTGCAAGCTTCGTAAGCAATGCCTTAAACGTTGAAAATACCATACTGCACGAAAATTAATGGGTGGCGAGTTTTGAAGGTTCCCTCGGAGACCACGGTCGCCAGTTAGGCCTTCTTAGCCAACGTTGTAGTTGAACGATGTTGATCAGCGCTGAACAGAAAGGTCTTCCAGCGCTGGTGATGCTGAAACGAAGTGAAGCTGGAATGCAAGAGCAGGCAAACGGGAGTGCCTCGAGAAAACCATCCGGCCAATGGCAACGCCCACCACGCTTCCTACATTCGAACATCCGAGTGACTCCGGTGGGAACTGAGCCGGGTTCGCATGGTAGTCTGACCACTATACCACCACGGCCCCCTACTTGCTTAACCACTAGATAGTGTGTTCGAATTATGTGTTACGAGGCGCTGATTGACGAACGGCTGTCTCGACCTGTTGCTCTAATGGCGACTTTCTTCTGGCGTGTACGGCTGGAGTTCGCGGAATAAGCGACTGTTTCAGCTCTGTATTCCTAAGTTTTAGTGGCCTCCCTTCCCTTCTCTTGAATTATTAGACGTACGTGTCGGGTGTGGGGATACAGAACCATCACTAGTCCGACCTCCTCACAACGTAGGCCTAACACGTCGAGAATCCTCGACGCCGATAATAGTTGAAACGCTACACAGCTATAAAAACATCTCATAAAGCTACACAATAGAAATTGGTTGCCAAAATTTTGGTTAGTGATCAAACCTCGAAAATAAAATTAATAGTAGTAAAGCTGATTCAGAAAACAAATTAATCACAGTTTTTTTTAGAAGCAAAGCCAAGTGAGTATCATAAATGCCGTTCATACACATACTGGAAATGTGTTGTTGTTCGGTACAGTTTTGATGAACATTTTTCATAAATAATTTTTTTATTTTGAATGAAAATACAATTTGAGGTTATCCTTGAAGATAATTATCAGCTTCGTGGTCAGACCCAAGTGTCTGGCACGTAACGATTCTTGAAAACGTTCGGCATTGGACAATAATCGGATTCCCATTATTTACAACGGAGTTTCCATTTCGTGTACTGGTATGTTCCTGTGCAAGCAGTATGGAATATGACGAGAAATAGTACACTTTTATCATATTGACAATTTACTTTGAACAGTGTCAATTTTAATGCAACTATTATATTAAAAAAACGTACATTAATTTTAGTAAAAAAAAACTTAAAACCAGTTTTTACCTTTTTAACTACTTATTACGTAGAAATGACATCAGCATGCTCATAAATTCCAGACGCCATTTGCAATGTTTATCCTAGATTATGGTGTCGATAGCTAATAAACTGTGCCGATTATGTTACATTATCGATTATTGCTATTGTTTATAAATCCTTTATTGAGAGAAGTAAATTATATTTTCTTATATCTCCGTGTTGCCTTTTCACAGATATTTTGTGTGTTTATGTTTGCTCGTTTGCATCAAACGCAAGTAGCACCAGAAAACTTAGCATAGTCCATTCGCGGTTCCTTCAAACTTTTCTGAAGCTCTGCTAAAGTTCTACTTTCAAACTATTCCTCCACCTCATGCAATCAAATCTTTATCAGTGTTAGAAAATTACATCACAGGGACAACGCACATCATTCGCATTCTACATAAGAACTATTTATTGCCGGGCATTACCAACACACCTACTTTATTTCTGTATTCATTCACATAAATTACAAATAAAATAATATAATTTATAGATAACATATAAGTAAAAGTTCTATGCTATCGAAAATAAGATACTTTCATGTTAACAGATGTATACAAGGTTTGTGATACATTATATATTTGGGAAACCACCAAAAACGTTATAAATGGGGTAATTTTGCAAAGGTTTGATTAAAAACGTGTGAAGAAACCGCGAATAGACTATAGATTGAACTGTGCTTGCCGGAGGGCGAGACGTATTTGCTGCAATGAAATGCTTGATATGAAGCAGGCTAATAGGAGCAAGCGGGAAGCAGAGTGACGCAGATCTGTATGGTAATCGCTATTTCTAGCTGTAGTATACTTGAGAATGTGGTGTTCAAAACTTATCATTATTGTGTTCTCTTTAACCCATTGAGACCCAGTGTACACAATCGTGTACATTACTCACGTGTAGATAATCTTAGGCGTGTACTGCACACTGCAAAGCTCAATGACCAATGATCTTAACTGTGGGTAAATGATTCGCAAACCGTCTTACTGGTCCAGGTCATAATTGGTTAATATTACTGTAGCCGAACATACAGTAATTGGCTGTGACAACGAAACAAGTGTTGTGTAGACTTAAGTACATCACGCGCAATAAAATTTTTAGTTTGCAACACCTGAAAACGTAAATGAAAGTGGGTCTTAAAGGTTTAATAATTTCCTTTCAATGTTTTCCCACAAAATTTTATTATTTATTATTATTTAGAACTCTTTAATACCACTTTAGCCTTTTTGGAACTTTAATCATAAAATTATAAAAGCGTACCATATCATACCCGAATGATGCTGTCTGGTATAATTATGTGTTGTTCTTAACCGGAATGCGACAACTGCAACTCCCGGGGTAATTTGATTATTTTTAATGGCCCTCGTTGCTTATTATATCAAAAACCTCTACGAAATGAAAATTTTATTGCTAATAGGAATGACTTTACTGATTTAAGTGAAAATCTATAGAAGGCATTCAGAGGCTTCTGTAAAAAATAGTTTTTCTGGGCCCTGAAAAGAAGGTCCATCGCATGAAATCACACGTGAGTGAGTAATCGTATCATTCTTAAGGCCAGCTACGATAAACGAAACCTTACCCGTGGACAGTTATAACAATTAACACATACACTACGCATCTTAAGTCCAGACACCTTACATAAAAAATAACCTCTGTAAGGTTCAGATGCTTATTCTAATTATTCTTTCTCCGATAAAATATCGTTGCTAGAATGGGACTCTCTTATTTCAAAACTGGGTTTGTTTTAGCCGTGAAAGTTTAATGTTACAAAACACTTCCATGATTGCAGGAGTAAATCATTANCCCCCAGGATGCTACAAGACCTACCAAAAGGCTATGACTGTACGCAGAAACAAATTTGTCATCCACCCTCTTCCTTACTTCATAAACAAGTGAACTTGCGTGATAATTTATGTGTGTGTGTATACATACATATTTATATATGTATATATAAGTTAATTATTGATCATACCATACTTATCCAGTCCAGTTATTTTTGTTGGATTATATAGTTTCCAATACCATTGTTTAACGTAGGTGAAGAACAAAAAGTGCTACTTCGCACATCACATTCCCATCTATAAGAACTTAAGTTTCCACGTTGTAATTATTGCGGGATGGCAGGCCGGCAATATAATTATCTCTTGGTGTATCGACGAGAAAACTAACTGAATAGCCCTGATTTAGGGTTTGTAATCAGCTAAAAACACTCGACAGTCATAGCAATATCAAGTTGAAAAATCTAAGTCACTGGTTGGCTAGTCGGTGCACGGTATGAATGGAGCAGGAGGTGCCAGCGGTATTTTGTAATCGTTGGTCAAACTTAGTACTTAACATTCTTAACTGCGTCATTTAATGCTCTATAATATCAAAATACTCTGTGCGCATGCTTGAGTATATTTGTTTGACGTAAAGGATTTTCACGGTAAAGTAGGCACTTTTGAAAAAAAACCATTGAAAAAAAAAGTTACTGACGAAAGCCAAATATAAATGCTGTGGTACACATTGGTATTCATGCTTCCAGTTAATTTGGCCATAGTTTTAAGAGGAAGCGTTGTATTGCGCGTGTAATGTTTATATTTATGGCCACTCAAGTTATTATTTATAGTTTTATACACATTAGTGTCGGCTACAAATGTGCATATTAATTACAAATTTATATACCTAACAATTCCACGGTTTCATTTGATTCGCGCATGAATGAAATGATCAGGCCCGTGCCTATTATAATATAACATACAGCAAAAGGATACATATTTCAGACGAAAAGGAGACCCTAAGTCGGACTTCCAAAAGTGCTCGATTAACGGTGTTATAATAGCCGTTACAACACATATTTTCTTATAGTTTTTAAATTTATATTGACCATGCATTAATGCTACAATTTGTAGACTAAATATAGGTAAAATTTTTAATTATAAATTAAATAAGATACATTTATGGCAACGGAAGTATAAAACGCTTGCGATACATGATTTATTCAAGAAACAACCAGATATGTAATATATAAAGGGATTTTCCAAGGGCATCATTCAGAAAGAGTGAAGAAAGCAAGAATAGACAATTCCCCTCACAAACAATCACCTTCATTAAAACATTAAAATTACACACTGTACAAATTTTTTGTACATTAACAAGAATTTTTTTTGGAAACCTTGATGCCAAAATGTAATTTGTAGGAGATCAAAAAAATTCTCTCGTAAATTTTTTTTATATATGTGTACCTATTTGTAATATTACAAATTATAGGCTTGTATGTCAACTTATATTATTGGGAAGTATAAATTANATAGTCATAGTCATAGTCAGCAACGAGCCTCACACCAGACTCCCTTTACTACACAGCCACTTACATAGTCTTACAACGTTTACACTACTTCAGATCGGTAACATTACGATACGTATAAACACGGCCAAGAAAAGAATAACGTCACCTCTTGGGAAGAACAGAAGTTAGTGATTGGATGACTGCACTTCAAAATGATATTAAAAATCTGCACAGAACCGCAGAACATGTTGTTATGTAAATATTTGCGTAGGGACAACAGTTATTGGCATTACATACATTACAAAATATTATTACAGTTGGTTACAAAAATGATTTGGCAGGGAAAGCCGCACGATCGCGTAAGCCTCACTTTCCTACTAAATTAAGATGCAATGCAATTAAGTTTCTACACTAGAAAACGTCAAAAAGGAACATTCCCTACAACCCAATTCTATAATTACTATTCAGTAGCTGTCATTCTAAAAACACACGCAATTGTTTTAAGGGAAATACTTATCACAGATTATAATAGAGTTTTTAACCCTGACTTCAATATTTAAAGTTTACTGACCAGTACAAACATATTTCTAGATGTATTACAAATACGGCTCTTGTAACGTTACACAGAATACATTTTACAAGGTATATTATTGCATTTTTACCAAATTTGTAAATGTACAAAGAATTTCTGAGTAAAATTAGCAAAATATTTACACAGTACTGTTTAGTTGTCTCTTCTTGTTTTACGAACAAACATAATTAATCTTTACATGGCCATAGTTACCGAATAATATTTTTTTACGAGACCTTATAAAAAGGATCTGCGCTGTAACCTTACATACAGATTTTTTAACTAACAAGACTCTTTTTCTTTATTTACACATTGGTCACCTGGTCACATAATTAGTACCAATAAAATAGTCTTAAGGTAAGAAACAATAAAATTAATTGTATTAGCCACACTATGATGGTAGCAAAGTGTGACTAAGCTGCGATTTCTGCATCACACATGAAAATACAAGTAGTTTTTAAAAACTGCAAAGCACGTTATGTTCAGTTCTCTATCATATCGATCGACAATAAAATACCAGAAAACGAGGAAAAAAAAATGTAATTGTCATTTTTGTTTGGTGTGCGGAAAGGTCATAGGTGATTGTAATATGACCTATATCCTTTCTACCACCCAGTTATTTTTTTTCAAAATATTGCCAAGAATGTCGGTTTTAAATTTGTCACCGAATTTTGCTAACTTGTGAACTCGTTTTTGAAAGAGTTTAGAGGTGATTAGAAGATTTACTGAGGAGATACAAAGAGAATACAAATCGTTCACAAGCACAAGCATACACATGATTACGTGTGTGGCCATTTTTTTTCTGTTTCCTCAATAATTAGTTACTCGCATCAAAAAAGAAAAACTAACTAAAAATAAATTATCTAAATAGCAACAAACAAATAAATTGTTACTAATATAAAATTAATTGTTTACTGAAAGCAACGCAAAGGAAAATAAAAATAAATGAATTTTTTTTAATCAACAAAACATAAACATGAATTCATTAAATAATTTTGTTAGAAGAAATAATATTATTTAAAAGGTTTTTCTCGGGGTGAAAAAATTTTCTTCGTTTACAAACTCGCAAGAAAAATATAACTTGAAAATATTATATTTGTGATGGCATGAATATGATATACAAAAAAAAAACACATGCAATTTTCTTAGATTAAACTATGGTAAACTTGGCATTTTAACTTATTGTTTTGAAGAAAAATTCGGTAGAATGCAATGAGTTATTGTTAACAGTTACTTTGAAACAACTGAAAAACTAGAGCAAAAAAAAACAGTAATTCCTGTTGAATTTTTTACTAAACTTCGTAAGGTGCAGGAAAGTTTACATAGATAAACTAACACAGCCACGCATTTCCTCCCCTCCCCCTCACACATTTCCCGTTCGCTCAAGAGCAAACATATATTTTGGCCAGACAAGAAAGTAGGTACATGTTTTTAAGAAAATGCATTTCTGAACTGAAACACTTGCAGCCAAGCAGGTTTTATTAAATTAATTAAGTTACGTCCTTCGTTTTGTTAGTGAATGCTTTCAGCAGAATGGCTTGCCCGATAACCTAATTTATTTTGCATTGTCCTTGATTATAACACGGAAAAGCAGGCGGGGAATTGATACTTTCACACTGAAAGGAAGATACATATGTTTGACAAAAAAAAATTGTTTAAAAATTGCCAGACAAATAAAAACCAAATATTCTAGCAATATATAAAATCTGTACTAAATTTTTATCGAAAATATGTAACTTTAAGTGTTAAGCAACCCTTTTTCGTTTTTATTTTAATTGATAACATTAGGATTGTTTATACAAATAGTAATTATGGAGGCACTCACTTCACCACATTCCGTACAGTTTAAGACTACAAAATGACGGAACAGTAACGCAGTTGGTTAACACGCCAGTGGAAAAAGTTACGTATTCAGTCAGTGAAGTAAAACAGGCGTTTTTAACTGAGTTTATAGATAAAGTGATCGAAAAACAGATATTCTCAATGACTCACGTTTAGAGTGATATTTTCACATTTAATATGACACTTATTTCATTTCATACACTTGGTTTGAATGATCCATCAGTCGAGAAGCAAATCACTGAAAACCAGCGAATAAAATGGTTGATGCATTAGTGGAAAATGTCACTGAAATAATAAGTGAAGGAAAACGGGCATTTTTTTCTTGCACCAATTCGTCAGTTAAATTGACTGAAGTGACTTCTGAATAAACCAGGCGCTGTTAACTGATTGAAACAGTGAAATTATCACAGATTCAGTTTTAAAGTGTTTGCACTGTGGCAAGAACCAATAAACACATGGCAGTGAGTTAAGCGTATAGAAGATTGGCAGTCTCACCTGTTGTCAAAGCATTTCGAAAAATACTCTGTGCTCTGCCTATGAGTTGTTTGCATTGTGTTTTAATACGTGCACACATAAAATGTTTTTACACTTACACTTGGAAAAAGACATTTCTGTGCCATCACATATTTGCGCAAAAGCAATCAAGAACGCCAAGTTAATTCAACAAAAAGTGTTTCGGTCACTCTAATGTCAATATTTGGGTTTTTTTTTTGTTGCGATTCTTGCTTAGCGAGCAAACATTTTTAAATAAATACTGTCTATGAGGGGTTCAGAGCACAAGTAGTGTTTATCCAAGGAAGAGGTGCAGCTAATAATGTTATAAAATAATGGGTTTAATAAAACCTTATTTTTGATACAGATGATAACAGGTGCCTATATTTGTCTTAATAAATCAAGATAATCTACGGGGACGGATACATGTCAAGGGAAATAGCACACTGTAAGAAATTATTCGCAAATTTGCCACATCAATGCATACGTCTAGTGCGAGTCTAGTGAGAAAGAGCTAGTGGTAAAGTTTCCCCCCATATATCCTTTGTAGCGTAAATGGTCAAAAGCATAGGGAAGTTCCCAACTGCATTTAAAGGCTTCCATTAATTTGCAGCCTGATGTATGGTAAATATCCCATACAATGCATGAGTTAAAAATCTTCATTACGGTTTAGGAAGTACACTAGACATTTTTTTACAGTGCATATATGTAAAGCACTTTGGAGTGCACCGAACAATCGGAAAAAATATATGACTTGGTGCCTTATACACTGAAGAGCCAAAAAAACTGGTACACCTGCCTAATATCGTGAAGGGCGCAAGACGACGTGGCATGGACTAGACTAATGTCTGAAGGTATGCAGGAGGCAATTCACACCATGAATCCTGCAGGGCAGTCCACAAATCAAATCTGCACCAATTTGGAAAGGGTTGCACGTCTGTCACATTTAATGATTCTCGTCAGTCGTCGTTTGTCCCATTCTTTCACGATATTTTTCCGGCCGCAGCGATGTCGAAGATGTGATGTTTTACCGGATTCCCGATATTCACGGTACACTCGTGAAATGGTCGTACGCGAACATTCAAATGTTATCGCTACCTCGGAGATGCTATGTCCCATCTCTCGTGCGCCGACTATAAAACCACGTTTAAACACACTTAAATCTTGATAACCTGCCATTGTAGCAGCAGTAACCGATCTATCTGCCGACCGAATCGCGTTACTCTGATTGGTTCCATACCTCTGTTATTTTCATACGCACGCCTATACCAGTTTTTTTTGGCTCTTCAGTGTATATTAACAAATTTAAGTTTTATACACGAATTGTCCCAGAATTCATTGCCACTAAAATAAGAGTATACTAAGGACGTAATCGTCGATTCAGAAAAGGAAATACAAAAATATGTAGAAAATATATAAGGACCTAGAGAATACAAGATCCCTGCAAGGAATGCATAAACTGTCCACAATAATGTGATTTTGTGGGAACAATATGTACAGTAGTTTATCTTTGAAGATTAATGGCGATGGTGAGTTCATGTTGTTATGTTGGTATGTTTGGACTGTGTCCATTGCCGACCATGAAACTAAATAAAAATCGCACACGCAGAACTCAGCAACACTAAAACCAAGTCTACTGCGGTTGTTCATAGAGTCCAGAGTCTCACCTGACGAAGGGAACAGATTCCAGCCCCCGAAACGTCGTGAAGGTTTGTAATTATTGTTGTTATCATCTTTTTTTCGTTGTTCTATGTCCTCTCTGTCGGTTTATCTATTATTTTCTCTGGTTATTTTTGTGGTTTCTGTGTTGTTCGTAGTGTTGAATTATTGGTTTTCATTTATGACAAGGAATATTTTTTCCTGACTTGTGTTTCATTGTGATTTTTGTCCTATTTCTGTGTGTGTTTTTAGTTTTTATTGAGCAGCTGTGTCCACATAAATGGTTTTTACACTGTTTTGTTCACTTGTGTCGTGTTTTCGGTTTCGTCATCGTGTGGTTTTATTTTTGTTTGCTTTTGTTGTCTGTCCTGTTTTGTAATAACAAGTTGACGCTACTCCCCACCTGTGGTATACAGGATGGTTCATAGGGTCCGAGTTATTTTTACCAGGCACTGACTATTGAGCGCCTTGGGTGTTGAGGGGTAGGACAATAATGTAGTCACTCGGTGTTTCATTTGACTGGGTTATATTGTCTTGAATATTATACACATATATAACACCGAGATGTGGTACCTTGCGAGTTGGGGGCCTTAAGGACTAATTAACTTACTCATGCTAACTGTCGCCGACGTCTTGGGTGGAGGGGGAGGTTTGTTTGAGCGACGACGCTGATACTTAGCTATTCTTGTAGCTCTGGGTGTTCCGGCGGTAGATTGAGGTCCGGGACTTCGGGCGGCCTGTCATAGGTGCTGACTTCGGTGACGACTCTCCACGACTGCTGCTCCGGGTTCTCTTCTCGACGGACGACTCCACAACGCGCCTCTTCCGGTGACCTCTCGTTCCGACTGACTCTCGCGAACTTCTGATCCGACTGATCCCCCCCCCCCCGGGCAGATCCTTGCACGTGTCTCCCTTGTTGGAGGAGGGGAAGGGGTGACCTGCGGTCCTACGGCCAAACACTGTCAGCTCTTCTTACTCGTCTAACTAGAGGTGTGTTGGCGCCATTCTCGTTTACCTCTGTATTTTTCGCGGCGCGTGTCCATGTTCTGCGTTTTGCTAGGGGAGAGGGTGGGACCAGCGGCNGCTCGGGGTGGGGTGGGGGCCCGAGGCAACCTTGACATATGTAAACTACCTATCTGTCCTCTGGGCCAGCTTATCCTTGCTGCACGTGTTTTCCGCGGCGCGTGTCAACTGTAGATGCTCGCGGGGGATTCACAATGGCGGGGGGGAGTTGTCAGTGATGCTTCTACTTACAATATGCGTTACGCGTCAAAGTTGTTCGTCCGTCTTTTTGTCGTTTAAAATACATATATTTGTTTTCTATTGATAAGGAAACAGCTTTTCCTAATTACCTGTCTGCGGTGGTGTAAACATTTTTCGTTTTTGTGTTGCTGAGTTATGTGTGTGTACAATTTTTATTTAGTCTCATGGTCACCAATGGACACAGTCCAATCATGCCAACATTATAATATGTACAGTGTCTTGTACGCAAAACTTTGTTAAGTTTAAATATTTGTTCACAATATCTTTGGCTCAAGTAAGTTCTGAGACAGTTGTTTCTAAGCTTAAATTAATTAAAATAAAGCTATGCTGCAAATTAGAGCCTGGAAACTTTCACCATAATGTAGTGCAAGAGAGAAAAGCTCTTAGCAGTTGACAATAATATGGTTATCGACAGACTATGCAAACCTAATGACGAAATGAAAAGAATGTGGCACAAAATTTTGTATTGCCTGATGCACTTAAGTTACGGTTTCCAGAACCGGTAATTTGATTTATTTAGCAGAGCAATTATTTTTGTTATGTGATGTTTTGATGTTTTCGATTTTCGAATGGCCTTGTAACAAATGTAGACAAATTACTAAGTGTAAAACCAACAAAATGAAGTTGAACGACAAGGTACTGAGAATTATGAAAGAAATTGAATTTTTTTTAATGTATTTTTTTTTATAGATTTTTAGATTTTAGATATGATAAATATGATTTTATTATTCCATGATTCCAGTAATATCAAACACAAACGTCTACTAGTACATATTATTGATCGAACCCATTGCTTACATAAGTATTCTTATAGGTCTTTTAGACAACTTGGTTAAGCAAGTAGGGGGCCGTGGTGGAGAGGCGGTCAGACTACTCGCATTCCACCAGGCGAACCCGGCTCTGTTCCTGGTGGAGTCACTCGGATGTTCGAATGTAGGAACCTGAGTCCAGACGTAAGCAAGTCCAATGTGCTTACCACTGCCCACCTCAATCCGCCAGATACCGCTATTAGAAATACTGCATGGATGTAGGATGCTACAAACAGTTTCCTGAATTTCAGGGTAAACGTGGTCAGGGCCTATTTTCACGTTAGGAATCAGTTGAATGTTTCCAGATATATGGCATAAAAACTTAATTATTCAAGTGGCACCATCTTACAAAATGGTAGACAAAAGAGGCTTATTGGCATAGTTGATGCTTGTAGTTGATAATTTCAGCATACCAGGTTTGGTCGGAACTGTTCCAACTGTATGGTATTTATACTAAATTAACCAAAAGTATTTATATGGCCACCATATTGAAAAAAACTGTATCATCCATTTAAATTACACATTATAACATGGCCTACCATAGTATTCTCTGCCTACTAGCATTCGAAGTTTGTTAGTAATTTGTTACATGGTTTCGTAGATATATAAATGCAATAAAAATGTTAACCTTGCCGCCAATTTGAAAACAAGTGTCTGGCTCACTTGTAACATACCAGTTTAAATTGTACACAGGAGTCGCGGTGATTGAGCGGTTAGCCTGCTCGCCTCCCACCAAATTGAAACGGGTTCAATCCTCGGCCGGGTCACTCCGGATTTTTGCATGTGGGAATCGTGCCGGACGATGCCTCTGGTCGGCGGGTTTTCTCGGGGATCTCCAGTTACCCCCGCCCTTTCATTCCGGCGTTGCTCCATACTCACCTCAATCACCCTCATCGGCCTTCAACACCTTGCTGTTAAGAACCGCCCAAATCTCTTCGCTCACGCACTACATTGTGCACCGTAGTAGTTCTTGTCTGCCAAAAAATGGCAGGAATCCTCAGTGGGATATTTACCCAAATAGTGGCCTAAAATACTAAAACCAATGTTTTGTCATGAAAGCTTGTACTTTGGGGTTTTTGAGGTCGCTGATAACAAAATTTATGTTCAAATTAATTAATCAAATGCCGTTCATCTAATATGGCCTATCAAAACAAGAAACATTAAAATAAGTATAATATACATATTAAATGTATTTTATGTTATTTTAAGTGCTCATTTTGAATTTCGGCAATGTAAGATACAAGAAAAATTACATTTGACATCATCACTAGGGAAACCCTTAATAGTATATAAAGAGTTAAGAAGCAAAAAACGAATAATAATACAGAAACCAGTAAGTGAACATAAAATAAAAATACGTAATTAAACAATACACGAATACACATTCAGAAATACCACCAAACATTAGTTTACCTAATTATAGTGTGGATTGTGCACTACAATCACAAATTATAATTTTCAATCGGAATCACTATTGTCAGAATCCTTGATGGTCCAAGGTTGGGGCAGTACCGTAGTTGTATGGCGACAGTTGCTTTGTTGTTTTCTTACACTACTAATCATCGGATCTGAAGATACCAGTAACCAACCGAAAACGTCTTCCATGGTCTTTANTAATCATCGGATCTGAAGATACCAGTAACCAACCGAAAACGTCTTCTGGGACATTTCCTCGAAATCCTTCACAATATTACTTCATATCCGTATGTCTAACCTCTTGAGCATCTTCAGATAATTGGCAACAAAGCGGAAGATATTATTTTGGGGCCGTGAAAAAATACTTTATGCAGAGTTGTCGGCATGGAATACCATGAATATTGTTCTACGTATATCCTTGCACTTTCAAGAGAATAATCTTGAAAACTATTGACATTCATTTCGTGACTACTTGAAATTGCTTGCAAGATTACGTGGAATCTTTAAATTAAATTTACGTCTACCTTCGCAACTGATGCACTCACCTCCGAGTTTTCAAAAAACCTCGAGTAGTATTGCCATCATTTGTGCTTCCGTATCCAGACTTCGGACGGTCGACAATCAGCACTAGCTCAGACTTAAATTTATCTTGAATAAATTTATTTAGATCACTGACAATTGTTTTTCCTTCCTCAGAACGTGCTTGCCACTTTCCAATAGTCAGTTTGTATGACAAATTCAAAATACATTCCAATAAAAGAATCCACATATGCAATGTAGACATACCAAAACCACGATGAGATACGTTTGTTTCCCTCTGTAGTACCGTTTCAATGTCCTTAAAATTCTTGGACATTACTCCACACAAATAGCAACGCAACGAAGATGTCTTTGACGACACTGCGTTACACACTTGGCCATCTATCATGTTAAACAACATTTGTATGTACCAAAAATCTCCTTCCCATTTACTGTTACACTCAGCGGAACAAGTGATTGAATGGGCAACATGCACATTTTTTGCTGGCACTTGGTTTTCTTTAATTTATGTGTTAGAAATGTATTTACAAAATATCACGATTTAAAAATTAGTTTTGAAAAAGTTATGATTGAATGAAAGTTTTACGTTTGAAACGCCCGCCAAAACGCGTTTATCGCGCCTGCTCACTCCATGACGTCACAAGTTAGATGCAACCTCGGCCGCCGCGTTTGTTTACTTCAGCGGTGATGAGTATTTGCTTAAATAGAAATTGTTTGAAGTAATGAAAAGAGAAAATAAACAGTCAAGTATACCTAAATCATCGAAATGGTTTATTGTACTACAGTGTACTAGTACATCTTGCATAATACCTGATAAAATATTTGTTAGTTACAAAAAACGAAACAAACAGGAAGACGTGGTTTAACGCAGTTAGGCAAGACATTGAAGATGTTTAGCCAAAATCAGTTCTTTCTGTTTGCGAATACCATTTTGAAGTACGTAATTACATTTAAGGTTTTTATGTTTCCCTTATGTAGGCAGTTTTAACACTGAACTTCTTAATATCTACTATTTACATCTGAACTAACGTTCATTACGGTACTATGGTATTGTTTAATACGCACCCCAACGCGTTTAGCAATTCGTATGCAATGTAGACGTGAGCATAAAAAAATATGTTAACGTATTTCATAATAGTAAAGGCATATAAGTATGTTTACAAAAAATTTAGCCACACAATGTAAATTTTGCATTTTGTAAGCTTATACATTCGAAGTTAGGCCTAACATACAAAATTTGGTATATATATTTTTGATTAATTTAGTATTAATTCTAACATCCGTTTCAAGAGCACAGCTATAATATTAAGGCTGTATTCACATTGTATGCGTAAATAATAACATGTCACGATGGTAAGCCATGAAAATTAAACATTAAATTATTTGGGTGGGGCTTAAGAGTCCCTCTTGCAAAAAGTTGGGTTTATATTGTATAGTATATTTCAAACATAGCAATTTCTAATAAATTTCAGTTGTTTTGATTTTTCTCTAGTTAACTTTCATACGCCTCGCAATTTAAGCTAAATAGCAACTTAATTTTTACTTTCAAAAAACTAAAATGCATGTTTTTAGAAATGTTTATCAAAATCTTACTTTCATATTTGCCCTTCCCTTTTTTTCTAAGTTACTAAGATGGACGTCACAAAAAAAATTACGAGATTAGTTTCACAAAATTGACAGTAAATATGCCTATATGTTTTATGCAAGTAAGTTGTGTTACTTTTATAGCCCTTTCCGTTAAATAAACAAAAAAAAAAAAACAGCTTTTGAGAATAAAACAAATTCTTAAGCTTTTATTACGGATTTTCTTCGCTGTATTTAATCTCATCCCAGGTATTAAGTGTTTCTCAAACTACCATATCTACATTTACGTGTACGGTTCCTACAGTTTAAAAATAAAGTGCAGACACAGCTATCGTGACGTCAGAATAATAAAAGGTATGTTAGGTACACAAAACATAAGAAACAATATGATAAGCAAGTTATTTTTTAAATATTTTTTTGTTTCTAAACACTGTATCTGATGCCTCAATATAGTGATTATAAACGAGGTGGAACGCGCAAATACAGGTTTGGCGGCCGGCAGCTGCTCGAGAAGTTGTACGGTGTCGGATAGTGACTAGCGTGCTAGCTTTAGGCCTACTGTCACCATACTGCTCGTTATCTGACATTTATAAAGAGAAAAAAGTTTTTTATGAATACTGAAACGTGATTTAGAATCTGTAAATATTTGTAACCTTCTTTCTCAACACAACACTACGTTTCATTTCTAAATAATGTAGTTAATTTATCACACATCAAGCATGGCGCGCGACAACACAGTACGCTCACTGCAGTCGCCGTCATTACAATAGTGTTATTCTTGTGAATGTAATACCTATTCTATATTTTAATTTCCTACTTTGAATCTTACCAATTGCAAACATAAACACAGATGATAGTAACAATACGTAAATCAATAAAACGTACAAACAAATAAGTTTTAAAATGCAATGTAGGCCTACAGTAGCTTTGAAGATCACGTTCTTACCTTTGTAATTTTACACCTCTTATTTCAAGTTACACAAAACAATGGGAATTTAAGTAATCAAGTAGTATATCGGTATCTACTCGTAGCAGATTGTTCGACTGCGCTTTCACACAGTTGCCTTCCATTTTAGTGCTGCGTGTTTGCAATGTGCCGGAGCCGGTCGCCGGCGTACGACTAGTGACGTCAAACCAATGAGAGAGCGTTCCGCATTCACGTGACAGCGGCCGCGAAAGTTACTGCTTCAATAATCAAATAACTTTGTCAAAACAGATTTTCATACAAAAAAAAACGGCGATTTTTTATTTTCATACGCATATACAGTACAAATGTGTTCATATCATTTTCAACAATATTGGCGAAATTTGCATGTTGCCCATTTGCTGCTCAATATAGTTTCTCTGTTGACTTTCCAGAACTGGGAGTACTCACCGGAATCGAAATGATCTCGCTGAGCCATGTTTCGTTTTTCTTCAGAGAATATTCTACATTTCTTGAAGACGCTTGCCATTTAGTCTTCAACTTATATAAAACGTTGGAGAACGCAGGCCTTGCACTCGCAGGTAATGTTATAGCGAAACCCCGTTGCTCGGACAGTAGTTTCTGTAGCTGTTGTAGATTAATACTTGCATCTGTAGTTAAGACGCCCTGCAGCATCAAGAACAGCTCCTTCCTAGTATATGTCAGTTCTTCTTCGCCTGATCCTGGAATGAAATGTTTCCATAACAGCAATGTAATGAAAATGACCCTACTTAAAGGTTATCACATATTAGCAGCTAGATATTGTGAATCTGTATTACCAAACCAATAACCTAAACGCACAATATAGACATGTAGGTGATAAATGTGGGATGCCTAACTAAAAGCCTCGGTAAAATACGTAAAAAAAAATTTTTTCCATTATTTTTACGAAGTTGTTCTAAAATATTTATATGGCCGCCATGTTGAAAATAAGTGACGTATCCATTTAAATTGCATACGTTAATCTGGGCTGCCATAGTATTAGTTACCTGCTAAATTTGCGCATATGCATATATATAAATATATATCGACAGAATTATCACATAGGAATTATCACATGTCAGTAATTCTGTAGAAAATTAAGTAAAATAAATTTTATATATAGATTTGTATGCATATTATATATGCCTTCAAGCATATTATGTGGGAATATAAAAATATGGTTATGCATAGGCGACAGCATCTGCGCGTATTTACCAATTATCTGTGATCTCTGCTCGCGCGAACAGCGTACGTGGGTTTTCTCAGAGCGTTTCCATATTTTTATATTAAAATTGTGTTGTAGAATATTCTCTATGGTCATAAGATAGACTTCTTACTAGAGCAGTTCCAGAAATGTTTCGCCAACTTGATGGATGGTTCGCGATAAGTTTTGCGAAGTGATCCGAGAGGGCGAGTTAGTAAAATAGATGAATGATTCGTGAAGTTTCACAAAGTGCTTTGCAAACGGAAAACATGCTGCTGGACATCAATAATATTTGTCTCTGAATGTGCCGTCAGTTCGCGCCCGATCATATGCTAGAACATTGTTGGTCATGAGCATGCTTGCCTAATAATCACAACGCGATTCCCTGCATTACCAGGATGGAGGAGATGTTGCGAAGAGCTTCGCAATGAGATTCGTGTTGTGTGACGAGTTTCGAGATTGGTCGACTTCGTCTGCTGGTATGTCCAGTCAGTATGATTCGTGTGGCTGGTTGGCATGGTCAGTTGGGCTAGTCGGTTGGTCTGGTGTGTTGGCCTGATCGGCTGGCATGGTCAGTATGCATAGTTCGTCAGTATGACTGGTCGGTCTGATTGGTCGTTGGACTGGTCAACTGGTATGGTCGTTTGATATGGTCAGTCCGTATCGTTTGCTGATATGGTCGGTTCGTATTTTTGGCTGGTATTATTGGTTTGTACGGTCGGCTAATAAGATCGGTTCATATGTTTAGCTTACATGGACGGTTAGTATGATTGGCTGGTATGGTCATTTGTATGGTTGAGCAGCATGAGTGGCTCGTATGGTTGGCTGATAGGGTCGGTTAGTATGGTCGGCTAGTACAGTCGGTTGATATAGTTGGTTGAATGGTATGATTGGCTGGTCTTGATGGTCGTTAAACTGGTCGGCTGGTATGCTCAGTTCGCATTATGCTCTGTATGGTTGGCTCGTATGGTCGGTTCGTATGGTTGGCCGGTAATGTAGGTTCGTATGGTTAACCTACATGGTTTGGTTATTATGGTTGGCTGATATAGTCGGTTCATATTGTCGGCTGGTATGGTTGGTTCGTATGATTTGTTGATATGGTCGGTTGGTATCATTGTCTGGTCATGATGGTTGTTAAACTGATCAGCTGGTATGGTCGGTTTAAATTATCGATTCGTATGGTTTGATGGTATGGTAAACTGGTATGACCAGTTCGTATTGTTGAATTGTATGGTTGGATCGTATGATCAGTTCGTATGGTTGCCTGGCATGGTGGGTTTGCATGGTTGGCTGGTATGGTCTGTTTATATGGCTGCTCAGTATGGTTGGTTGGTACAGTCAGTTCGTAAGGTCGGCTGGTATGGTCAGTTCATATGGTTGATATGGTCGGTTCGTATGGTCGGCTGGTATGGTTGGTTCGTATGATTTGTTAACATGGTCGGTTTGTATGGTTTACTGGTATGGTTGGTTCGTATATTTGGCTGGTATGACTGGCTGGTAAGTTGGTATTGTCTGTTCGTATTGTCGGTTGGTATGTTTGGCTGGTATAGGTGTTTTGTATTGTGATGGTGTACCTGAAACACCGCACAATTTCACGTACAACGCTGCTGAGTTACGCGTCCTACACGGGGTATCGGCTGTGGGTAATTCAACATACCTGTCGACGGCCCTCGTTCGACTCTCAGCGGTGAGGGACGGCAGGCGTAGGTCTGGCTACCTCGCAGTGGTCACCTGGTATACGGATGATCACGAGGAGCAGGGGTCCCCCGTCCTAGGCGCATGGTCGACATTTTCTGGCGACGGTGTGACGCTTCCACTACGCCATCTGGGTTTGAATTTTCACCGGCAAGAGAATCAGCGCTATCTTTACGGAGTTTGCCCAACACCTGACGGCATGAANGGGGGGGGCTGGCTGGACAACATACAGCATGGTCTGAGGACTGGTCGAGAGAGAACATAGGGTGGACTTCACAGAGAGAACACTAGTTCAGATACGTTTCATTTTATGGACAATTTATTAAAAATATTGTTTTTGGGCAGTTATTTGTAATTTTATCTAAGCCCAAGATTATTCAATTTTGTAAATTCAATCTTAATAATTTCAATCTGTATAAATTGTTTTAAATAATATTTTATACTTTTGCATTTGTAAATTTTAGAGCATTTTGTAAAAAAACAAAAAAAAAATACATTAGCAGGCAATTATTTCGTTAAAAAGGAAGTTCGTTCCTATTTTTCATTTCTCACAAATGGGGAAAGCCTATTTTGTCATTTGTTCCTATGGGATGGTATCTTTTACTTGAATTTCCAACGTATTTGATATCTGCGCAAGGTTTTAAGGGTTTCTTACTTTGGTATGAATGTTATGGACGGAGGAAGAGGCATTGGTCACTGTCATGAGGTGGACAGGTTTCCTCCGGGTGCTCCCACCTTGTGACAGTATGGTCGGTCATTATGCATGTTTGGTATGGTTGGTTGGCATTGTCGGTTCGTATGGTCAGTTGGTGTGTTTGGCTGGTACATACATTTTGTATGGTTGGTTAGTACGGACGGTTGCCAGGATATCTGTACATCTGTATGTTGATAGAGATAGAGTTTGTGTGTTCGACATAAGTGGGCTATTAGCCATGTTATTGGCCATGGCGTCTGAAATAAGTAGCAAAGATGTTGAAACAATATCAGTAAGCATTCCTGACAACTAAATATTTTAAATCCTTCATGTAAATGCCGATCGAGACTGTACACGAAGCATTTGGTTAGGGAAGGACACGAAGCCTTACAGGTTTTCACAGGCGGCTCTGCAAGTTTCCGTTTCCCCAAAAGTGTTTCCCACATTTCTCGCACTTATGTGACCAGCGATCTGTGTTCTTCGCACAGCCATTCTTCTCATGTCTTCGAACACATTGGCTGAATTCAGCCGACGCAGCACAGTAACGATTAAAATAACTGATGCTGATGTGTTAATTTAAAGACACGAAGGTCCATCATCGTATTTTATGAAATTATCGAGGTGAGAGTAGGAGAGAATTAATTGGATGGGTGCCGACTAAATAGCTAATGAAATATAGTGGCAAGAGGTCAGTCGTCTGCTGGTAGCCGTGCCGTGAGGAACTGGATGTGTGTGCTAGGCAATCTTTACGATAGCCGAATGCCGGACCTCATATTGTAAATCTTTGAAAAACCACTTTTTCATTGTTTTTCTAAAAATTTTCAAAATTATCTTAATTTTTTAAATTTTTTTGTCATTAAATCTTGGATTTTTTTAATTTTTTAAGTTAACGTATTATATATATATATATATATTAGGTTTTAGGAATTCTAAAAGTTTCCCCTAATATTTTTTGCGATGGTTTTTGGAATTTTCTTAAGTTTTTTGGGTGTAAGGTGATCCGGGATTAACGTCATGGAAATCCATATGACAGGATGGCGATCGGGGTCCATAATGTAAAACAAATTGCCACTTTCCCACCTGATCCGCAGGACTTGGCTCACACGTCAAAGAGCCTTGTTTTTGGCTCACACACCAAAAAGCCTTAAATCCGTATTGCCGATTCGCAAACCTTGCTAATTTGAGGACCTGTACCAAAAAATAAAATTAAAATAATTTAATCTGAAATTTTTTTTAAGAGAAATATTAGTACGGGGAGGGAGTGGAAGGATATTTTAGGGTTAAATCATCGATTCCTGAAGTTATTTTGAGGTTAAACGGGAAATTTTTAATGTCTTAATGTCACAAGATGGCCTTTGCTTGGACGGAATTACAGAGCATGAAAACCTGACCAAAACAATACACAATCTACCTTTATGATCCATATCCCCGAATCGCTATAATCATTCCACTGTTATAGACAATTACCTTTACGTCCGAATTTAAACAGTTCTTAACTTTTTTGTAACAAAAATATCCAGGTTGGTAAATAGTAGTTATCTCATGTAGAAACTATATCAGTTGGAAATACTGTTTTAATGACAACTGTCATTGGAAGATAGTAGAGATGGCACACTCTTAATCAAATATCGAAATAAAAAGTAATGACAGTTCAAAGAGGTAGGTTGGACATATTTTTATCAAGTTTTATAGTCTAGCCTTGGCAACTAAATAAAAAGTAGCCAGTCCTATAACGTAGTAACGTTAAATAAAAGGAGGCTGTAATGAGAAGTAAACAGAATCTCTTCTACATGATGAATACCGGAAAGTCTGCATTATGTCCTATTATAACATTAGCGTAGAAAGTAAAGTATTATACATCTTGATACCGTAACTATTCTTTTCGTCTAGGGACTCTCCCAGCCCCAAGGTTGCCTGCAAAGCTTCAGGATATTTTGGATTCTGTGGTTTTGATGTAGACTTATTTTCCAAACCAACCAGCAGCGATGATGACTTTTGTGACTCGGATATACAATCAGTAAACTATAGGTAGAAAAAGCAAAAGCGGAGGGTGAGTTCCCACAGATATGAAACACTGCTCGCCTAAAAACAATAACTTTTTTCTTCAGTAAATATAATAATATTTTGCAAAACACAATGCATAATAGTCTAGGCATTCTTGATAAACGTGAATGCACATAAACCTAGACTAACCAAAAATAGCTTAGGTATTAGCCACATATAAATAATTTTGGAGTTTTTTTAAGTGTGTATTTTTTTCTGCGAGATACCGTGTTATATGAAGAGTCAGGGTAGGATAAATTTCACGAGGCCATTCAATCCAATCAGCTGATGAAGTAACACAACGAACGATGCCCGACATTGCTGGGGAGGTAGCAAGAAAGCACAAGAAGAGTTAAAAAGAAAAGAAGAAACTTAGGACAGGAAGACATGAGAACTGGCCAGATGGAGGGTGAGAAATCTCATCCCAACAAACCGTGTTCTAACTGTGCCCTTAAGCGTTCAGAGAAGATAAGTAGATATGACAGGAAAGATATATGTTCTGATTTTTTAGAAGCTTGGTGGTGTGAATAAACAGCATGATTACATTAGCAGATTTGATAAAAACAAAAAACGCTGCAAAACACTTTGTACGTATTTCAGAAGGAAAAGTCCGGGAGCTCCAGTAGGCCTTCAGACCAAAGGGATATGCAGACTCCTCACGAGTCAAAACCAGAATCAGTTATTCACATGGAACCACACACAGGCTCCTTTCCGCGAACTCCTGCGCATTGGCGTAGTACAGATACGAGTAAACACTACTTGGAGTCCGTACTTATCAAAGATACTCAAACACAGATGAAACCGCTCTCAAAATATATGCACAAATAACAGATTATAGAAAAAAAAAGTTATACTCTTCGTAAGGACTACTGTTGGTGCTACAATTATTAACAGATGAAGGAAGGAAATAGAAGACATACATAAGGTGATGATGAGCTCCATACCCACAGGAAGAATGCTGCAAATTCAGAGGATACAAATGAATTAAAAGCTCTGACTGAAGCAATAACTATTACAGCACGTTTTGATTTACAGGCAGTGCTATACTACCCACTAGAGCACAAAATGTCTGTATTTTATAAGACAAAATTAGTTGTGTGTTATTTAATAATGCACTATATTGTAAATAAACAGGGGCACTGTTTTCTCTGGGATGAAAGTAGTGGCAAGTGAAGAACCAATGAAACTGCAACTAGCTTGCAAAAGTTAATTACAAGTTTACTACCCAGCTGCAAAACATTGGTTTTGTACTCTGATGGCCCGGGCAGAACAGAAATGCTATTGTTACTGCATTCTTTGTATGTATCGTTAAGGACCACCAAAAATTTGACTGTATATAAATGAAATTTCTTTAACCACGTTACATTCGCTTGAAGTGTGACTCCCTGCATTAAACAATTGAGAAGGCCGGCCGGTGAGTAAATAAAAATTGATTGGCCTAATGACTGGTTGAATCTAATCAAGTTGACAAAAAACCGTATATTATAGGCCAATTAACTTACGAAGTTTTTAGTTTTTAAGTGTCTGAATTATAAAACAATTGTTAATTTACAAGTAACAGAAGATGGAATCATATTACACTGGAAATCAGTAAGTTGTCTCACGCTTAAGGAAGGAAACCGACGTTTGTTATTTAAAAATGAGTACTGGGATATAAGCAGGAGAAGTCACCGAAGGAATAATGACGCGTCAGGAATTTCTCTATCAGAAGTAGCGTATGGGTCAAGACTTCCAATAAGTCAATCCCTGGATGGTGTGTGTAACAGACAAGTCACGCCAGTGGAATAACACGCGTTATACTCTTCCCTTATTCAATTCTCTGCAAACTACTGCGGAAGTGGACGATGATGAGTTAGAGTTAACTACCATTAGAACTGCGATTCCCTTACTAAATCCTTGAGTTGTCCAGGATCACTTAAAAAAAAAAATTGAAGCATCCAAAAGAAATATATGATATGTGCATTAAGCACAGTGTCGCGAAAGTAATGTAGAAATTATTATTTCCTTTATGCTTTATTAATTTGTTTCACTTCATTATAATGTTTTGGGTTCATTATAACTTTAATTTATAAAGTATATTATGCCAATCAGCATGGAAGTCTGACAAAATATTTGCACTGTAATTAAAATGTTAGCAACTAAAGAGCTGTAGTCATGCACTCATATCATTTTGTAAACAATAATTTTGATAATTATCTATACGCACGCAATAAAATGTAAAGATGTTAGTTGATTTTAAGCCATAATGGAGAATAACTTTTAAAAATAAAACTAACAAATTAATGTAATAAAACTTATTTATGTTTAAAACACTTATTGAAGTATTTACAATAGACATGCGAAGTAATCAAAAGAAAGTATATAGTTATGTAGACAAGGGAAGAAAATATCATCAAAGCTTATTATGGCTCTCCTGTAAACTTCAATTTTCGTTGATACGCCATTCTGGTGTAATGCCGTCGATATGTTTACTAAAACCTGATGTCTCCATAAATTTAGGAGAATTCTCTCCAAAGCAACTGAACATTCTTTTGCGCACTTCGTTAAATGAAAATACCGAAGCAACGTGAATTACGTATAACAGTGAAACAGGTCGTATCACATTTACTACTTCCAAACAGATGTAATTAGTAGACTGTTCATCTCGCTATCAATGCAAATTTGAGCACTGAAACGCAATAGGCGTATTGTACATTGGTGAATGTGTCAATTTACCTCAAATCCACACCTAAAAGATTCAGTGTTCTCCGCAAACGGGGGCCTAAAGCAATTTAAAAAATAATAAATACTCGTTTCTGATATGGCGATAAAAACGTCGCAACAAAATACTGAACGTAGAACTGCGGGAATTCCAATTTGGACAGACATATGAGAAAATCCTGTAATCCTTTAAAATTGCACAAAAAAAAAAAAGTATTAAATTTCGAACATAGGATGAAATGTTTAGATGGTTCAGATGCACTTATGGATTCAGTCATGAATTCCAAAATTGCGGTTATTCAAAATATAACCTGATAAAATATGAAATTAAAATAATACTGCTACGTCTATTAAATTTTAATATAAATTCGCGAACGACGTTGACATACAACCTTTCAAATATTTTAGCAGTTTGTAATTTCTAATAAGCACAGATATACTAAATTTATTCAATCGGTATTTCTTGACAGACCTTCAAAAGAGAGATTCTAGCTGAGATAGTGTACATTCAGCGCATTTGTACACAAAGACATGTTCTTTACTAACTTGAAATTCCATGAAAAGGAAATGTGTTCAACTAAATCTATTATTCCGAGCGTAGACAAACCAAACCTAATTTTAATGTAGGCGTGTGGCAAGTGCGTGAAGTGTGCTTAGCCAAGTGTCGGGTGTCGAGATGCTGCAACCAGTCTGTGAGTGCCGCCGTCTGCAAGCCAGTCGCACCTGGCGGCCTGCGACGTCACGTCGGCCGCCACACCTGTCTGCCCCATGAGCGGCGAGCCACAATCGTGTAAACACAGAGTACCTAAGTATACAGAGGTTAAATGGTGTTGTTAATTGCGAACTCCAGGCACACAAGTCAGCAAAATGGCCTCACCGGTCAACAATATTGCGGAACGTCGTTCGCCAGTCAGCTCCTGGAGACTAACTTGTCAGCCCGACCAACAGGAAATATTCCATAACAACAATGGCCAAAGAGCGACCCAAGGTCCATTTTCACAGCTTGGTGGGGCCAAATAGCGACCGAGTTCGCTTGCATGAAAGGAATCGCCACGCCATTTCGCTCCTTTATATTTGCTTATTCAATTGTGAAACTACGTACAACGGTGGCTTACTCTGAAATATGCCTTGCCTTGCTTCACATTATTCCCTGAGAAACACCTAACTCTAAGCTTCATTCAAACGATGATTTCTTTAGGCAGGGGTGACTGCAACTTCTTGAACTCTGGTTCGGGTTGCATAATGTAGCATTTCTTGGTAGCTATTAGTTCACTTTCCTTCCTGTGATTGAATGTGGGTAAACTAAATAGGCATATCATCAATCAGGTACTAGACACCAATAAGGTGTGACTTAGTCGAAATCGTATACATAGAAAATCATTGCTTCTCAAGTAATAATTTTAACAAAAATACTATATGACATACCTCCAATGCATGTTTAATGAACTGATAATTGGCGTCGCAAATCAATTCACCTGCACATCGAAACAAGTTATTCTTCTGTGGTGACCTGATAAATACGACATGCAAACATTTGTCACCCATGTGTAGAGAGTTCGCCAACTTTTCCTAACGTTTGGTGCGAGGTGCAAGAGTGGAACCTGTGTACATCTCTTTCGTGCGAAAGCGGATGAGCAAATAAGCAAACTTGTACAAACCTGCAACTGATAAGACTGCTGCGTCATAGATAACACGATAACAGCTCTAGGATTTGAAATCCTAGGAAAGAGATAAGATAAACAAAAAGTAAGATAAGACCTCCCAGGTTAAAACCTCTTATCCACAATGTTATTTCTTAAGGGGAAAATATTTAATCGCGTTACGTTAAATGTAATATTGGTGTAACTAGTGCCGCTGAGAAATTTTCTAAGTCTATAACCTTGAAACATAAAATTATAACCACTGCACCAATTTCGGTCAAACAAACTTGATTGGCATTTGTAGAGTGGAAACTATAAGTGAGCTAAGTGCCAAAATATGGAAACTTTGTTTTTCCAAGGCTAAATAAGCTATTGGCCAAGGCCAATTGCCAACTAAATATACTAAGTGCCTATCTTGCATCTAGTAGTTGCAGTTGCCATCCAAAGATGGCATTAGTGGTATGTCCAGCACAGCTAAATAAGCTAAGTGCCATAAACCATTTTATGAGTTGCATGAAACCATAGTTGTATACAGACTGTTGATGTGTGCATTATAATGGAGGTGGACAACGAAAATAATTTAAATGGTAGTGCTTTTGCTACAGTAGAACAACCCAATGCAGGGAAAGTCGTACATGACTACAAATAAGAAGGAAATCCCAGCAAGGTTCCACTTTTGAATGTGGTAAGTAGTGTGACTAGCACACTGTCCGTACATTTGAATGTTTTATTTCCCTATTAAGTTTGCCAATGTAAATTATACTGTTTGTATGATGGTTACATTACAAAATTATGCAAAAACTGCCTTAAATTATTCGAGCAGCGATATAAAATGTACAAAAATATTGTGTTCGTGCATTTAAAATAAACTGTCTGAAATAACGTCGTAGGATAATGTTGCTATTTACAACCTCAGTTTACAAAACTGCTCGTGAAGCATTTGTACATTGTTGAACACGTCTTCCTAAAACAGGAATACAATGCCTGTGTATGTAGAATAATTCCCCAGTCCGTAGCAAGTAATTCTATAAAGTTTATTCCTTCTGAAATTGATTGATGACTTCACAGGAAAAGCAGAACAGTAGAACAACTTTTAGTTTAATGGGCTATATATTTCTCTTTCAGGCTGTATTATTGAAACAGTAGTATGTATTTTCAGGTAACATGCAAATGCCGTTATGCATACAAACAACTGGCGGACATGAAAACCAATTTTTTTGAAGACTACCATGCACTAAGAATGAACGAACAAGGTAACTACTTGATGGGATTGATAGATACACTATCAGTTCAAAGAGGCCACCATGGGAAATACAACCACTCGTGTGAGAGACGAAGGCAAACAACTGAAAGTCACACTATTCCTGAAAGACATGGGAGCCACGAGAGGGTATGTAAATAAAATTTTATGAACGTTTTTGGTGTGTCCTCCAATATAATTGAGACATTAGTAAAAAAGAAGAAAGAAGGCGTATCTGTTTACAAAGACAAGCGCGGTGGCCTGAGAACCTTCAACTTTACCTTTCAAGATAGGGTTTCCGTTAGAGAACGTGTTAATCGTATACCCATAGAACAAAGTCATTACACAAGAGAAAAGCCAGAAAAGGAGTACAAAGTGGCAATCTGAATGTAAACAGAATACACACTACCGTTAAAGTACAGCATCCAGACCTATAAATTTTATAGTAAGGTTTTCTTACAAGACTTTCCAAACGTATGTTTTAGGATACCTCGTGTTGATACATGCAAAAGTGTGATAGGTTCAATGCGGAAATGAAAAGCAAAGACAAAAAGTTGATGTGACGACAGCAAAAACACTAGAAATACACCACCGTAAGACTGAAAAGGTTTTCTTGACGACGAAAAATGACTTTATCAGAAACACTTAACCTGGTAGCGAAATTTGTACGATTTCAATGGACTTACAAAAAGTGTTTCAAATCCCCAAGCTACCCCACTCGAACATGTAATATTCCTGGCAGTTAGGATATTACAACTTATGTATTCGTATGGCTGATACTTCTGATGGGACAATGTGTGTATGGCATGAAGGTCAGTCGTCGCGGGAGGGAATCAGATGGCTTCTTGTCTCCTGTGTACTTTAAATAAACCTCAGCTGTTCACATCTACAAAAAAAAATATGCATTCGGGGTGACAACTGTTGCGGTCAAATAAAAAACAGAATGCTTAAATTTTTATAAATTTTTCTATTTTCTGCTGAACATTTTGAAAATTTCTTATGACGGGGCACAGTTTTTCTGCCTCGGACAGGGACTTTGCACTTATAGGAAAACGATGGAAGTGTTCAGAGGTACAGACGGTAACGGATGTTGTGAACGTAATAAGGACAGGTTTTTAAGACCCAAAGGCCAGCAAACCCTCCATCCTCCCGCTCTGCAACTGTACTCGGATGAGTAAGACAGTGCACGGCACTTTCTCCTCTTGGTCTCTTCGGGCCATTCACTTTTTTTCTTAGTGCTGTTACTAGGTATTCTACCGGTTTTCTTATTTAAAAACCTGTACTCCTCGCCAATCTGAAATATTCCTACTTATATATACGAAAGTCTTTACCTGAATACCCCATTATGGGTTATCAGAAATTTGTTCTCCTTGCCACTTATAGAAATCTTCCAATCTTCTTCCAATTTTAGTGGCAAATTCATTCCAAATTTTATGGAGAACCATGTCCGTCATTAAATTTCCCATATCCAAGTGAATGCCCTTTGCTTGCATGGTTTCTTCAAGCCATTTCCTGATGTCTTCAGTTTTGAGACAATCCATGATTACGTGTTGAACAGTATCATCGGCTCCACAGACATCACTCAGTGGAGATTACACAAGTCACAGGCTGTGAAGCTTAGCTTTGAAATTCCCATGGCCAGGACAGCAGGACCATATAGACCAATAGTTCCCAACCGGTAGAAGTCTGCGGACTACTCAGCCTGAAATTGAATCAGTATGGAACCCCCATGCCATACCCGCTATCAGTTGTAACCAAATTAAAAGGTGATTAAGTAAAATAGTTTTTTAAAACACATTATTTATTATGACTATTAATGAACACACAGTACAACTTAATTACAAATTATTTTATAAATAAATATTACTTTTTATAATGTACAGCGTACCACATGCTCGTAATATAAAAAGTCTCAATTACAAATTTATTTGTTTGAAAAGGACGTTGAAAAAAGTTTTACCTCAATGTTTTTCTCAGTGTGACTTTTGTGCACGAATTAGTTTGACAAGCTGAGGAATTCTAGGACTTAGGCTCTTCCTTAGAGTAACTCTCGAATCACTGCTTGTACC
Organism: Clitarchus hookeri; assembly: GCA_002778355.1. NCBI lineage: Eukaryota > Metazoa > Arthropoda > Insecta > Phasmatodea > Phasmatidae > Clitarchus > Clitarchus hookeri. Next base: position 339,491 of record NQII01000846.1, on the reverse strand, counting down.
TAGCCGATTTCTTTGTTGGTTTTTAATTAACAATAAAGTCGAGAATCCCTGCTCACACAGAAATATTGTCGAAAACACCATGAGATACCGCAAAGCTGCTTGCCGAATATTTGGGTAAGATATGACTTTTTTACACCACAATTCGTCTAGGTTTACACCAGATTCAGAGGAGTCCTTGAAGTTACTGTAATTTTGAAGTTCAATAACCTTCTCTTGAATATTATCAGGGAGATCCTTAGGCTTGACATTGAAAGGATTTCGAATCATTTCTTTTATAGCTTGAGTCTCACTGCTACCATATTCTGGGAAATAACGAATAAATTCACCCTTGAGAGTGCCTAAGTGACTGAGTACGTTATGTTGTACCTTGTCTGTAACAGCGGCTTAGTCCCCGTTACCAGCAAGGGTTTTCAAAGTCGGGAAAGATTGAAAGTTTTTCTCTTCAACTTTGCCTATCCCAGAGATCAATTTTACACAAGAACGCACGAAGTTTGTCCTCGAATACAAATATATTACCAACACCTTCAAACTTTTCGCTTCCAGAACCTTGAAGTTGTATATTCAGCTGGTTCAAATGTCCAAAAATATCTACTAGATATGCGAGTTACATCTCAAAAGTTGGTTCACTCAATTGTTCCAAGAAATGCTGCATTTTCGTCTCAACAAAAAATACTTTTAGCTCTTCTCTCAACTCATATAAGCGTGGCAAGATATTGCCTTTCGACAGCCATCGCACCTCAGTATGAAAAAGTAGTGCCTCATGCTCAGAGTCTAATGCTGCACATAACTTTTTGAAAATACGAGTGTATAACGTACTACTTTTAACAGTGTTCACCATCTTTATGGCCAATTTCATTGCATTCGACAAGTCTTCGGGCAATGTTTTTGATGCTAATGCTTGATGGTGAATTATGCAGTCCATCTTCACTGTGGCGGGGTTCTTCTCTTTCACCAACGTTGCTAAGCCTGAACGTGATCCCAGCATAGCAGGGGCTCCGTTGGTACAAAATCCAGCCAGCTTCTTCTACTCAATGCCATGCCTCTCAAAGTAATCACAGATGATTTTCATGACATCTTTTCCTTTCGATGTTGTTTCCAACTCTTGGGATATTAAAAGTTTTTCCTTGATTGTGTTGTTGTCTCCTAAATACCGAACAAAAACTAGCAACTGGCTGCATTGAGCAACGCCGGTGCTTTCATCACACTGCAAACTGAAATATGGAGACTATTTAATTACACAAACCAGCTGCTCCTCGACGTCATTGGACATTGTATCGATCCGTGCCTACACTGTATTGTTTNCTGCAAACTGAAATATGGAGACTATTTAATTACACAAACCAGCTGCTCCTCGACGTCATTGGACATTGTATCGATCCATGCCTTCACTGTATTGTTGGATAGGGGAAAATCTTGAATTTTCTTAGAAGCTTCAACCCCTAAAACGTGTTCGACTGCTTTCATCAAACATGGCTTCACTAGGGTTTCGCCGATAGTATGGGGTTTATTTGCCTTGGCGATTAACTGTGAAACTTCAAATAAAGCTGAGAGGACTTTTTCAGACGATTCATATGCTGTACCGGTTTTTCCCTAATTTAATTTTCTTTAAGTTTTCAAATTTTCCAGCGAAGAATTCAGGTGGCCGGTCACTTAAGTTAGAATAAATTGTCTTTAAATGACGTTCTAGTTTTGCAGGTTTTAAGGCTTCATTTCTGATGACAGCAGCACAAATCACGCACTGGGGTCTAATATCCTTATTTGCCTCAATTGCCGTAAATACGAACTTGATATTATCACTGGCATATTTCCGCTTTGGAGCCTTTTTCGATAGAAAAGTACAAACAAGCACGCACAATAATATCGCGCAATATCAGTAAACACAGCAAAAGGAATCGCACTGCTCTACAAGACTCGCTGCTACAGACTGAGCAATTGAGTTTCCGGCTGCCGTCTCTTCACCCAGCACTGACAGTCAGTGAGCACGTGACTGCGCGGCGCGCGCAGACCTAAGCACGAAGTGTTCACGTGATAGAGCTCAGATAGAGCGCTGTCCCTTTCTGGCTGTTTAATGTTGGTGAGAGACAATCCTGGGATTGTGAAGTATAAAACAACCTTTGGTGACAATGAAGGCTGGGAAACCTGCCGTATTTTGAACAGAGGTGTTACAGTCGAAGACATAGTATCACCGAGCTCAATGGCTTATCAGAGAGAGCGCCACTGTCTGATGATAAAAAACGGGACTTGCTCACTATGATTGACTATTTCGATGAAGAGAACAAAGAGTTTTACCACAGTGTTTGTGCATAAGTAAAACTAAGGCAAGAATGTGTTTCACTGCAATGTTTTTAAATACATAATACGGTTGAATTATTAGAAAAAATTCGTTAGTAACTTTGTTGTTTTTATATTATTACGATGTTGCATAACAATGGATTTGAACATAAGTACCTTCGTGTTTAGTAAAGTGCTGAAGTATCAATGGCATAATTTATGTTTTGTTACTTAACAGAAATAGGGTTTTGCCTACGTACAAACTGTAAATGTAATAGGAGATATTTTTACATTCAAATACATTTGGTTGATTTTTTTTATTATTTGGAAAGTACGAAATTTTTTGAACCATAATCATTTATAAATATGGTATTTTATTTTCGGAACAAAATGTTATTTTTGTACAGAATACGAAAGAAGCAAGGTCAAAGTGTGCATTATTTTCAACAACAAAGAACAATATTCTGGCACTTAGCTCATTTATATTATGTTATAACACCTTTTGCAGGAAATGTATCGTGGCACTTAGCTCTTTTCCAATGTTTTCAACTTAATAATTTTTTTTTATTTAGTGTTTGCAACCATCTAACACTGTAAACTTATAACATTTGTGTATGAATTGGGTATTCTATGTCACCTATATATTCAAATGAAATAACTACAAAATGCATAAGCCAATCTATTGTTGGTCATTATTCTTAGCACATTTTAAATTAACTCTTTTCCAGTTTAACATATTTTGTAAATATTTTTTTTTCTCAAATACGTACGTCTATCACATTGTAAACATATTTGGTATATGCATGCATCTGCTAAGATACAATATAAAATTATTTTAAGGAATAGTACCATAGATGGTTAAAATAAACAGTTTTTATTGAATATCTTAAAATCAACTTTTTGGCACTTACCTCACTTAGAATTTCCACTGTAATTTAACCTGGGAGGTCTTATCTGTTGTTTGTTTATCCTGTCTATTTCCTGGGATTTAACATCCCAGACCTGTTATTGTGTTATCTATGATGCAGCAGGCTTATCAGATGCAAGTTTGTACAAACTTAGCAACTTGCTCTTGCGCCTTTGCATGAAAGAGACATACACAGACCCCACTCACGCGCCTTGCACAAAACCTTAGGGAAAGTGTATGGCATATGGTCTTTCTGCTGCACCCAACACTTAGGCACGATCATTACTTTTTAATAGAAACCAAATCCGCGGATCTGGAGGACCCAGACGGAAGTAGAATGGCGTTATCTCTTAAGAAAGCACATGCTACCGCGGCCACAACAAGCGGCTTTGAATTGTCTTATTGATAAATGGATTGAGGAGGAATTTAGTGTAAGAATGGGACCTCCCCCACCTACTGACTGTCTTTGACACAACAGAATGGTGGCATGGAAACTCACTCGAACGGATCTGTCTGCATTTATACACAATACCTCCGATTGCATTTGGGCAGAATAACTGATGATAATACACTTGCAATATGCATTTCACCAGGTCGTCTTTTGATAGGTTAGTTTCACATACTCGCTAATACAGACGAGTAATTCATCAAAAAACACACTATTGTGCCATAAATAAAACCATTTACGTGGCATGATTGCCCATTACAGCCCCGCAATCTTGTGCTGATTTGTCTGCGGTAGCCTCCACAGATGCTGATGAGCTTGCAGGTCATGCCGCAATAGTCGGCAACGAACTGGAAGAACTATTACTCTAGACGTGGAACGATGAGTTTCGGTTCGCCAGTGTTGCGCTAATATAGATGATGAAGTAGATCTGTCACCAAAATACATTTTAATAATACGATTTTCTCTCTGCGTTGCCTACATCGGACGTTCAGAATCTTATCCACACTATGCCGCACAGAATCAGCAACCTCCTGGAAAGAAGCACTGCAGTCTCTCTTGGCAACACTGCAGCCATAGTAAGACCCATTCAACTGTCTGCACAGTTGTCTAACATGCTGCCATGGTATTATGAACCATTGCTGAACAAGCAGGATAGCATATGAAAATGGCGATTCTACAAGAATAAAAGGCAATGCATCATGTGACTCGAAGCAAGTATACAAGGACCAATTATGTACCTTCTTTAGCTCCTGATGAAGTCAGCTGCTCGTTCTCAGCTCTGGCAAAAATATCAGCTTTGTAAACATCCCGTAAGAATTCGTTAACCAGCGAAATAACTTTATGTATTTTTAAGTTGTATGGTTAAACTAGGTTCTTGCAAAAAATTTGACCACCATGTGCGAATCGCGTACAACGAAGATTGCCACTCAGTATCGGCAGACCAACAGCAAGAAGGATCATTTTACCGTTCGACAGGCTGTAATCACACCGCGGGCGTCGCTGCATACCATCCAGGGATATGTCATGTCAGATGGGGATATGTCATGTCAGATGGGGATATGTCATGTCAGATGGGGATATGTCATGTCAGATGGGGATGTGTCATGTCAGCTGGGGATAGACTTGTATCCACCAGTACCATATACAGAGGGCTAGCAGTCACGAATAATTTTTCTGTCTGGATACAGACCACCACCGAATTCGAGCCTGGAGAAGTTCTGGCCAGCACTGGGATCCATGCTTCAATGTAGAGTGGTACACCACCCCAACTATAGGTGTCATGGTGTGGGGTACCGTTTGCTAAGATTCCCGCACCCCATTGGTGGTGATTGAAGGAACCCTGATGGCACGGCGAAACGTCCAGGAAATTCTGCTGCAAAAATGTACGCTTCCCTTCCTGGTGCCTCTTGACAACCCCATTTTTCAACAGGATAATGTCCGGCCTCAAAAAGTACGGGTATCTCTGGCCTGCCTTCGTGATGACAACATTCTTCCTTGGCCAGCGAGGTCCCCAGGCCTCTCACCCATTAAAAATGTTTTGAACCAGATTGGAAGGTAACTTTGGCCAGCTGCAACTACGAAGAATTTGGAGTCAGTTGCACCAGCTGTGGCAGGAGAACATCCGATGTCTCTATACCGCCATGCCCGAGAGTATAGACACCTGTCTCTGTGCTATGGTCCCCCGCAATACATGTTTGGTGTGGTACAATATTTTGATATTTTCTGTATACATACTACCATGTCCCGTGCCTTACCCACTTACGTGCCCCTGCGATGGCACATTCAGGATGATCAATTTTTTTTTCAAATAAGTGTATACAGAAATTCTGTCTCTGTTTCTAATTTTTTATTGCTGAAATAATACATGTTTTTAACTAGTTTGTAAACACTAGATGGTTTTTAATTTTTTTATTCCATTGAGAAATTTTTTATGTCAGAAAAAAAAAACATTACATCTCGCATGTGCAAGTAAAGGCTGTTTATGGTAAAGTAAGCACTTTCGAAAGCTCTGCTAAGTTGCTACTTACAAGTGGTTGGTTGCATATCTTTTTGCGTACCTATCAAAATAAACACTGCCATGTGACTTTCAGCTGGTGTTTACATCAGCTGGCTCATATCTTCACTGCATACTCATTAATTATACAACAAAAAATAATAATTTGTTTGTTATCTAGCTACTGGGTTTAAACCTTTATTTTCAATCACCAAATATCTGTGGTGGGGGAGGGGTGGGGGCCTTCCGACCTCGACCCCCTCGAGGTGGGTACTTAGGGGCTTAGACATCTGGAAGGTTTGGGCGAAGATGGGAGGACTGACTGCTGGGTGAGGGAAATGTTGGGTGAGGATGGTGTTGTTGAATTTGGTGAGGTAGATGGTGGCTTTGCGGGGCATGACTCTGAGAAGCGTTGCCGGGATGGAGTCACCGCCAGGTGCGGTGAAAACTTCATTTGGTGTGGTGAGGAGGAATGAGGGGCGCTCGGGAAAGAGTGGGAGGGTGACATGATCATTGAGGTGGGAAGGACATTCCTCATCTTCCGAAGAGTCGAATGGAATGTCGTGAATTGGAAAGGAGGTTAAAATGGTTTCCAGGTGTTATGAAATCGCCTCTGTTTTCTTCGGCAGTGGTGGGAGTAGTAGTGATGGGTGGTATGGAGGTGGAGGTAGACCTTATAAGATTGATGTATGTCCACATGGACCCAGGTGAAGCTGATGGTGACTGCAGGCGCCGCCGGGGCTCCTATTTGGCCTTCTATCCCCTGATGAACCCCCAGAACCAGCCCCACAGCAGAAGATACAATCTCCTCTGATTGTTGCGGAAGGTGGGTTGTCTCTCAGCGGCCATGGAAGTGGTTCCACAGAGACAGGTCGTGATGAATGTCAAGGGGGAGAGGAGAAATGATAGTGGAGGGGGGTGGTGAGGTTGATGCGAGACAGCAGCCTGAGTGAAGGCATTGGTGAGGGTGACTGTTGGTGTCGATGTCCTGTGGATACTGGATATCTATTTATGCTTTTAATTATGGCCAACCATTCCGAGATCATGAGAAAATATGTTTGTTATAGGTTGTCAACAGAATAGCGGAATAGTTCATGATTATTTTTCCTATTATAAAAAACAACGCCAAAGACGTTTTGAATGTTTACCTTTAAAAACTGAATAGCAGATAGCTCTCTCATTAAAGAAAGGTACGCTTTTAGGGAATACAGTCTGTTTACTCCTTCATATAGAAGACAATGTGCCTTGAACAATCGTTAAATTACAATGCAGAGATACATCAAAAATCCATATTTTAATACGAAACTACGCACAAGCAAATGTCGGGTGTTGCTATTACATTACGAATAACGAGAACAATTGTCAGGAAACTAAATGGCTAAACAGAAGTGATCCGAATTTTTACGGCATACTTCTACAGTAATATTTGTCATTCGATGCAAGTTTCGTGAAAATTTGTCCAGACGCACAGTTTTTAAAGCACGTAAAACTAACACTTGATAAGGCCTAGGCTTACGAAAAATACCAATTTTCGCTTATAAAATTTAAATGCCTAAACTGATACCAACACAACTTCGCTAGAGTGCTTACAGCACAATACCTAGACGATGACAATATATTTAATGAAACTGTATTTTCACATTTAATGCAGAATCTATTTTCCCACCAAATCACCTACCGTGAAAGTTAATCGTGTAAGCTAGAACTTACTGTTTCATATATCGGCTCATACAAATTAAACATTCGGACAAACGTTATAACACTGTTTTAACATATTCCTAACGCCAAAGGAATGTTTCACGTGCAGTATAAATAGAGACCTGAAGAATTCACGGATTAATTTTGGGACAAGTTAGAATTCAAAACACGTGCGCTTATATAACTTTAGCCATTTGCCCACACTTTGTTTGACACCTCCTGGAGAACGGTGTTCAATTGTCGCCTTCCACTGTGACAGCAGACAACCAATGTGCAATTAATGTCGGCATATTTGTACATAAAACTGTAGAGTCAAGCCTGCATGTCATTAAACCCGCTAATTTTTCAGGTCTCTAAGTATAAGATATTTGAATGGCATTTTTGTTTCTAAATGAGTATCATATGTGCCGGGGTGTTAACTGGTAAACTGGGAATAGCGTAAATACTAAATAACACACGCCCAAATTTCTTTAAGCTTTCAGAATTGCAACAAAGATCACGAATATAACAAAACACACTCATCTGAAGTTTCTTCAATTTATATCGACTTCAGTTATATGAAGCAGCACATTTTCCTGATCGGCATATTATGTGAAATTCCAAGAATTTCTGGGATAATAAAGTACGTTGAAATACAGCATAAAGCGGCAACAAACACTGCCACTTCACTCCGAACACGTACAAAATGTTTTATGTATTACGTTAATGACTACTTTGTTTCATGAGTTACATACAGACACTTGAAACCACGTAGATCAGGAAATGCTGTTATGTTTACACACGAGCGCGGACAAGAAATATATTGAAAAAAAAAAAAAAAACACCGAACCAGTTAACTTAAAAATGGCGTCAGCCAGGTCATAATATGAAAGAGTTATAAACATAAATGAGTTATAATCACGCCAAATTTATATTCATGTTTGCATACAACAAAAAGGAACTGAATTGGCAGGTGATAAACATTTTTAACTTTACGAATAGTAAGACGTTGAAAAATGGAACTACTTCTCGTAGTTTGCTGCCAACCTAACTGTGGGTATTGTGGGCATTGCCTATGTTAAAACATATGCAGTTACGAGCAGTGATTTTTTTTTTCATAGGTTGATTTAAAGAGGCCTTACTTTATCGTGAATCAACTATACTTGAAAATACGGAATCTAAACTACAATGCGGTTCCTTTGATGAGGGCGTAACTATTCGCTGATTGACCGCGCGAGGCTCTGGATCGGGCCTTGAGTCTGTTTTGTTATGCCACGTGTTGCGAAAGATTTCTCATTGGCTGGGCTGCCGGCTGGCGAGTAAGTTACCAGGCGCTGATTGTAGAACGGCTTCCTGACATGTTCCTAGTCAGTGGCGCCGTTTTGCTGGCGTGTATGACTGGAGTTCGCGGAATAAGCGGCTGTCTCACTTCTGTGTACTAACCTATTCATTCCGCATATAGTTAGTTTTTCTGTACTTCATGTTTGTAAAAAATAGATTACAACAAAAACTTAACATTTCGTTACGGGGGTTTTTTCCATGTATAAAAACAAATTTTAAACAGTTAGTTTTTTTTATTGTGGAGCGATATCTGTACACTAAATTAAAACTATTTCATGAATATTACCAATCACCTATCACCTCCACGTAACATATTATTTAAAGAAATGCGAAATACGTTAGTATTTCAGTTTCTAATAATTTTTTTTTAAAGCGTTGCTAATTGGTTTAGGTGCCTTGTGTTACTTTTTGATGTTTGAAGTGGATATCGTAACTGCCGCAGAAACTATAATTTCCTGGTTGCATACTTGGAGTTATTCGTTCCCGAAACGTGAAGCTTCGGTTTTCGGGAACGAATGAAACCGTATGGGAGGCCAGAGCCAATATGGCCTACACAATATTTTAATTTGGGTACTGTATGATATCCCTGTCAAATTTGGACCAGATCCGTCGAACGGCGTAGAATTGCATGAAGAACAAACACATATACTTACATACAAAATTTGAGGGAGCCGAAGAGGCAGCTCGGTTCCGTTTATTGATATTACGCAGGACGTTTCAGTTTATTAATTGTACATGTCAGTAAATATTTCCGTGAATATAAGGACTTTTTGATACCACGAGCAGGAAACAGTAAACTACCGTGGAGCCGGGGGGCAAATGAACATATTGTGACCGCTCATAAGTGGAGTTACGTGAATTTCGGGAATTCAATTAGCAGTAGCCTAGCCTTGTCAGTAGGTGATGATGAAGGGGGGGGGGCCTTCGGGAACAAGGACTGGGGGCTGTGGATTGGTGAATTCGTCCGCCATCTTGGATGACGTTACCGACGCCATCTTGGATATCCTTAACCTTGATTTTTCCCGCGATATTAAATAACATCATCACCACCATTTTGTTTTTGCTGTCCGCCATATTGTTTTTACCATCTGTTATATCGTTTCTGCCATCCACTATTTTGTCCACCATCTTGCTTCCACTTGTCCTTTGTTTACATCTGCTGTAGCTAGAGATGCAGCACTTTCTCAGCCACCATATTTATTTATGGAGGTGGGAGCTAGAGTTCACTGGTGTGTGTTTCTGGAGTTGGTCGCTAGGGGCGCGCACACACGATTAATCGAACGCCATATTGGTTCTGGGGTTGGCCGCTAGGAGCGCTGCTATTTTTATTTAATTTACAGAACTTGAAAAATCCCTTGGAGGCGAGTGGTTTCGATTCGGCCCCTCTTGGAATGGAAAATTATACCTACATCTTAGACCACTCGGCTACCAAGACAGGTAGGAATTTGCTGTTTAAAATGTAGTATATGCAATAAGTGATCATATTTTTTAAAATAGTAATAAGTATAGGTACATTTTTGTGTCTTCTATAGGCAGCCATATTGTTTATTGGAATAATTTGTTTTCGTCTTCTGTAGGCAGCCATCTTGCTTAGTTATATGTTTTAGTCTGTTGTAGACAGCGCTCTTGTTTACGATGGTCATTTGTTTTCGTCTGTTGTAGACCGCCATCTTTGTTAGACTTAGACATTTTTTCTCATGTTGGTCGGCTGACATGCAACTAATCCTTGTATTTTTTTTCCCAAAGTTACACTCTGTAAAAGTTGAGGGGCTATCCATCATCCACGATTCGGTAGGATATAATAATGCATATTTATATATTTAATCTTATTTGGTAATATTTTAAAAACTTATAGAAATAATTATATTGTGTGACAGTCTGCGGACTCAAATATTCAATGAGAATTCGAATATGAAATCAAAACCAGTGATTACATGCATATATCCGATGCCACAATAGGTTGGATACTAATACCTATGCGTTAAGGATTTCATATGTAACACACATCTATTTCTTTAAAAGAAAATATGCATTTTTTTCTTAGCAGTTACGTCATATATCCATTCTTGAAAACAATAATTTGCTAGGAATAATTTTTTTATAAAATCATGCATATTCATAATAATTGAAAACTATTGAAACCATCCTAAATGTTCTGCGACCACATTTATTTCCATATCACATTTTACGAGTTCAAATACGTCATTGAATACTAATTTAGTCACCCGCACCATCCACTCAGTACTGGGTTTGATTCCTGGAAAGGTAATCCAGATTTTCGCTGTAGGAAACAAGGTGGACGTTGCCATCAGCCGGTGGGTCTTCTCGAGGCATTCCAATGCTGCCCCATCTTTCCCTCGTTTCACCCCCATCGGCGCTCAAGAACACGCAGTTAAGTGTCGACCTAAAACTTCCCACAGCATCTCCCACTTTCTTAATGTAATATCAGATTTGTATGGGCATAGATATGCATTATACAGTTTTTAAAAAGTAATTATGCCAAGTAGCATATTTTCAACCGAAATGTTTCGTGATTTATTCGAATTCTGCGTCAGAACTGTCGATGATTCAGGTTTTTGGGAACAACACATTGAATTTTATAAGCATATGTATTAAAATTTTTTATTTATTTAAATCAGCACATTTATGCATTCGTCTGATTAGAACAAATTCGACACACACATATCAATTCCTTACAGATGTTTATAATTATAGAGATATGCCGAGGAATATGTTTTTAAATTAATATAAAATAATACCCATGAGCATTTAATGAAGTCAAGTGAACACAAACCGAATTCAGCATAAAGACATTTAAGTGAAAACAATGAAAATTCTTCCAATTCAGAGCGACGGCTGCGATCCCAGACTTCGGCATCCCCAATAAATCGAGGACGCATGCCGCTCCAAGTCAATCGTACTCCGCCCTTCCGGTGGGTATGCAGAGCATTGGTGGCGAGGTCCGGTAACTGAAAACCCACTAGTGCCATGGAAAATAAATGGGAGCACGGGCTGATCGGGTTGGCCCCACCAGAGGTTCTCTCTGGTGTACCGATCACTAGAGGTTGGTCTCGTGCTGGCAGTGGTTAACTATGTATGCTGGAGGAGGTCTGGAGAGATTCCCCCTCTCAAAGAAAGACCAAGCGGTGAGCGGCAACTCGCTCCGGCTGTGTCCTGGAGAGACACTAGAGGTCTAGGTAGTACCCCGGCAGACCACGCGCTTGGTGTCTGAGTACGAGGGTCCCAGAACCTTGTGGAAGGGTGTTCTCGGCCGTACTTGTGTATCAAGTCGGGACTTTGGATTTGGTTACCTCAGGAGCATGGCTGGGACACCTGCGATGAGAGGGTGTGATCCCTCTTCCCTGCCGAGTGGGCAGCCGAAGCGCGGGATGGTTCTTTGGCTAAGAGTGCTGAGTTAAAATATAAAAGTATGGGGGTCGAGAGACTACTGTATATGCATCACGTATATATCCAAAGACACTGTTTTCGGCCGTTTCTTTTTTCATGAGCCCACTGTTACTGGAATCCCTTATTTGGACATGCTTACAGAGTGGTTGTTTCCTCAGTTAGAAGAGTCGGTGGGGGACTTCATTTTCCAGCAGGATGGTGCACCACCCCATTGGCACCTAGCTGTTCGCGGATACCTGAACGAGACGTTGACGCAACACTGGATTGGTCGAGGAGCAGCTGGTGACCAGGCTCTTCATCACTGGACATCAAAAACTAACAAAATCACATTCCAAATAACGCCGAGGGCAAAAAAAAACCCAGCAGCATTGTCTGTCTAGAATAAATTCGTAGGTCGTAACAGTCCCCAAGAAACCCGGATCTTCCCCGTGAGATTTTTTATATGGGGGAACATAAATAAGTTTTTCGTCCACCATTGCCGGCTAACATTGACGACCTCAAAACAAGAATTATGGACGCCATCCAAACCATAACACAAGACATGCATGACAAGAGTGTGGAACGAGTTTGATTATCGTATAGATGTCGTTCGGGCTGCTCGTGGTGGTCACATTGAACATTTAGAAATGTATGGTTATACAAACTTCACGGTTCCACAGTTCATTTGATTAGTCAATGAAGGTTGTAGGTTGTTTGTTTTTTTTATTATAGATCTTCAAAGTTGGGGTATTCTTGTATACTCACTCTGCATATCTACATATTTCAGTATCGAGCACATCATGCAAAAATCGCAATTAACTATATCTCCAACACAAATATTTTTGTACATGGTCGTACTCAATGTATGTTCATCTCAAATACTTGCAGCCTGCCAGAAATTTATAAGTTGGTAACAAGCAGGTCCGACTGTGACAACTCGAAATGGACAACACGAACCATCATGTAGTCATAATCGTATAAAACCATGCATCATGTAAAAAAGGGTTCCCATTTCGTCATCGATTGAGCGGAAAGCAGATCGTTACGTCTACACTCATCTTCCGCGATCGCGTAGCTGTTACAATATAAAGACGGAATCATTGGTTGAAGACTTACCATCAGTAACATTGACTGCATCGTAAACAGCAACGGACTCTTTAGATTCGCTCCTTACATCACGATACAACATGAAAGTAGTCATTGCATGTTCGCCCACAGTGATAGTCTGAATAGACATAGCAAGAAGTGCAAACACAATGTTTGTTGTTCATCGGAAAGTGAGTGGAATTATTGTATCAAGACATTCACTTGCAGTCTACGAGACATTTATAAACACATAGCAGTAGGTAAGTTTATTAGTCGATAAGAATTTTAAATTAAAACAATTTGTTTTTGTATCTATTTATATTCTTAACCAAATCATACACATACATAATATGTCATTCAATAAAATTTTTAGCTCTGAGTTCATCAATAATCGAATTTATTACTTTGCTGACAGAAGGATATCCACTTCTCTGCAATGGAACCAACGCCCATAGTCTGTCAACCAAGCCATTGGAGTCTTCAGAAAATAAGTAGCTAGACTTCACGTCACTCTTCGCAGAATACATGTCTTCCTGTATGTTCTTCCATGATGAGTAGGTTGTTATATATCTCTGGACCAGAGTACTAGGTTCGAATATACGTTTCTTCTGTCGCATATTTCAAGTAGTCCTTATCTTTAGCAGCATGTTTACGCTTTTACTTTGCAGATGTCGACACTTTCAAATCATCTCCAGCAGACTTGGAGGTCACATTTTCGTTCTCGATGTCCTGGATAGTTGTCACTTCTTCATGTTTCACTTTGCATGTTAGCGGGGCATGTTTGTTGTTCACAACTTCTGACGATCTGTATGGCTCGCACTCTTCATAGTAAATGTCTGCTACACCCGTATTTCCTTCTTCATGCACTGTTTTGGAACACGATGCAGGCTCGGATAATGTTATGGGCGCTCGAACCATCGTTAGTTTACACGACGAATCAGTAGGAAGACAAGCCATAGCCTTGTCGTGTGGCAATAAGTTCAATGCATGCTGTCACATGCCAAGCAAAGGTGCGTTGCCTTTACATGTACCAGTGTGTCTCTTTAGATTATCACTTCTACGAAATGCTGCACCACATGTCGCATGTTAGTATTCTGAAGGTCGGTTTCTTTGCACATTCCCTCTGTTCATGCCGACGTGCATGGCGACTTTTAATATAGACCTTGCCACAGTAACTGCATTGTTTTCCACGTAATTGTTTCACACTCGGTGAAGTTTTGCATGTAGTCGTACAGGACATACTCGATTGCATACCCTCAATGGTTTTCATATTTTTCAATTATATGTGAACTCAAACACTTGTACTACTACGCAGTGCTAACTCCTCAGTGCTGTCTCCTCTCTACCACCTTCATGTACTACCGGTGCCACACATGTCAGTTTAACAACTGTGTGAATTTGTGTGGTTGCAGTAATTTATACCTCCATTCTGCTGGTCGAAGACGAAGCAATATTGTAATTCTCTCTGTAGTGGGGTAGAGGGAAATCAATATGTACCTATTTGCTAAGTGGCCTAAGTGAATTTGTTCTCAACTGTAGCTGATCTACTGTATATAATGTCCAATCAGAACCCTTTCCCATGTATTCTTCTTCCATGTGGCAAATCTTCTGTATACTGTCTTCAACACTGTCTTCGATTTTGTACGTGTATACAGAGGCCATTGGAGGTCTTGAAGGCTGTCTCACTATATTCATTTTCATGTGGTTCTGGTTTGGTATATTTACATTCCAACCATATATTATATTTTACAGAGCCTTATTTTTCCATTTTATATGTAAGTTCATCTATAATATTCTGCTTTACATACTTAAGATATGTACAAATATCTTTCGCCATGCATGACGTGAACATATGTCTTCATAAGACCATGGAAAGCACATTCTTTCAGTATGAAACCATTCTCATTTGGTAAGCTTGAAACACATACAGGTGTAGGATATGTACAATTGTTTTCATTGTTGTCACTCGCCTCACGACATAGTTTTAACTGACGGAGATGTATTTCGCGTCACACGTTGTCTGGAATGTTTGCTGCTATTTGATAATATGTGAACTCACGACCACACTTATAACAGCAACGAGTTAAAAGAGCCCACCTCGTCTTCTTCAAACATTTTCCAGGTTTCTCACGTTGATGGGCGCTGCAACTTTTACTAAAGTTCTTGCCGCAGTAGCAACATGAATATCTTGATGCCTGTGGAGAATTGTTTGCAATGTTCATGCCCATGACTGATGTTGACGATGGTGACAGTGCACCAGTATTCAATGCAGCAGGCGCCTGACCTTTACATGTTTTTAATGCAGACAATACACTACATTGCTTTACTGGCATGGGAGAGAGCCCATCACATGTTGCAAGATGTCTTTTTAAGTTATCACGTCGTCCAAATTGAGACTTACATTGTTCACGTGTTAAGATAGATTGCTTCATGTTTATAGAACAACCAGTCTCATGACGATGGGCCTGGCAGCTTTTAGAAAACGACTTCTTGCACAAACAGCACAAATGGCTTTCTGGAGTATTTTCCATCTTCGCTCGAGATGATGTTCACTCTTCGAAATTCGAATAACAAAAAAGACGATTCCACCAATTTTGTGTGTTATATATATGCACATATCTTCATAATTCGTCAGTGGGATTTAAGTTTTTTATACATTACGTAAACATAAATTCAGCTAGGTATTGTATCTAGTTTACTACACCACCATGTAGCTGCAAGTTTTTTAATTTCACAGACACCTATACAGTGAAACTACCGTACACACACCCTGATTTTACACTTTCCTGCATTTTTGCAACATTTTTTTCCCCCAATCCCTTCAAAAGTTTATAATAGGGCTTTCACTGTAGCTTCAAATCATGACAAACACTTTAACAATAAACCTGACCTCTCTCCACCACACAGTGTTTTACAGCTCTCATGTCGCCATGCGTTGTTACTTTTACTAAAGATCTTACCGCAATAGCAAAATTGTTTCCTCCACATTGGTGAAGGATTGTGTACATTGTTCGCATGAAGGTCGGACGTTGGTGATGTAGGTGTACCAATACTCGATACAGCAGGAACCTGATCGTCACAGGTTTGTTGCTTAGCAGGTAGAGGAACAAGGTCTTTGCACTTTTTCGTATGTATGTTTAAACTGTCTGTACGAGTGAACAAACCTTGATATTTATTACATAGATAGCCTGTGCGACACAGATTCAGCTTGCAATTATGCTTTATGTCTCTTCGCATTTCAGAGATATGCAAATGTCATGTTACAGTAGTTGCATGAATGTCTAGGAGATCTGACTGATCCAGCCATTGTTTTCACGTTTGGGTACGACGCCTTTAATGATGTTGACGGTTCGAATTTTTCTTTCGCATGTATCTCCCCATCAAAACCATGCTTTAATCTCTGCAAATGCTGATTGAAATGTGCAGGAAGGAGAGCTTTGCATGTTGCAATATGTCTTTTTAAGCTACCACTCCCTCGAAAATATGATCTACACTTTTCACATGATAAGAATAACAGGCTTAAAATTTTTTGGACAACCAGTCTCATGTCGACGAGCATTGCAACTTAAAAAAAAAGGTCTTCTTGCAGTAGCGACACAAATAACTTTCCCGAATATTTTCCATCGACGAAGAAGAGCACATTCTCTTTAGCCACTGTTCACTCTTCGAAGTCTGAATATCAACTGAGTCGGCCAGCCTATACTTTTTTGCCAGTTTAGCTATACTTTCAGATTCATGTCTATCGACCTCACATCCCATACACCGAACTGGATACTGGCTCCTACTGCCAGGAGGAGATCAACAAGTGCGAAAGCGCACTCTGCCGGTATTTTTAAGGATGAAGAAAAAATATACGAACACTCTGAGAAAACCCATTTTCCCTGCTCGCAATAGCAAGAACCATGATATCTTACGACCTTGACCTTTGGTCATTATTTCGGACGACATCTATGTTAGGGATGATAGGGGGAAACCTATATTTTGTTTCTAAAACAATCATGCTGTGAGCATGANTTTTGTTTCTAAAACAATCATGCTGTGAGCATTCAAGCTACATTTATTAACGTATACCACACCACAGTTATCACATGGGTAGGTCTTGTAAGCGATGGCAAATTGACAGTTACGATCTTCATGACGTTTGACACTGGAGCTGTTAGTGAATGTCTTGCTGCAATACTTGCACTCGCTTCCCTATGAACAACATACATTGCCATTGAACTTCTTGTTTTGTCTATCCAGGATATCACTGTAGGTAAACACCGCATCGCAGTTATCGCAGTGGTATGTCTCGTATGCTGGGATGAACATGCAGTGACTACTTTCATGTCGGCGTGCATTACAGCTTTTACTAAAAGGATTTCCCCAGTAGTAAAATTGATTCCGTAATGTATGTAGCGACTCTCCAGGGTCCCTTGCTGTTGCTAGTGTTACAGATGGCAAGTCTTTAACCATTGATTCCGTCTTCATATTGTAATAGAGTACGTGATCGCACTAGATGCATGTAGTCATAGCGACCTACTTTTCACCACCGCGCTCACCGACGAAATGACAACCGTTTTTACATGATGCTCGCTTGCATACTGTTCGCACTATATGATAGTTTGCATTGCCCGTCTCGGGTTGCCTCAGTAGATGTCTGCTAGCTATGTGCTGCAAATGGCAGTATGGTTGCTGGACTGTAAAATGTTGCCCTATAAGGACGATCGCTGTCTAGTCTGCGAAGTTGACAATTCGACCACTCATATTATTTAAGGTCGTTCATCTTTCCATGTTGGAGGTACCTTGTTTTTCTTTTGATGCTACTGCTCCCTCCCGATGTGTCTCACACCAGCTCCTGGAATGTGGTTTGTCTGTAACGGAAGCACTACCTTGAAAACACTGTAGGCACGTGAACCAGCCAATTCGAGCGCCCACAACAATACCAGGGCCTGCATCGTGTTTAAAAACAGTAGGTGTTGAAGGAAATAAAAACTTTGTAGAAATTTTATTATGTGCGAGCCATATGGACATACAGAAGTCATAAACAACAAACATGTGTCGCTAATATGCAAAGTGAAAAACGAAGATGTTACAACTAGTCAGGACAGCGAGATCGAAATGACGCCTCCAAGACTGCTGATGATGTGAAAACTATACTGAAATGTATATATTTTACTGATGATGATAATAACGAAGTGTCAGCATCTGCAAAGTAAAAGCGTAAAAGTGTTGTTGAAGATTAGGGCTACTTGAAATTGGGGCAGAAGAAACGTGGATTCGAACCCTGTTATCTATTCCTGAGGTATCTCGCAACATGCTCATAACAGAAGAACACACATGCAGACATGTATCGTGAACCTTTTGCGAAGGAAGTCGTATAGCTACTTATTTTCTGAAGACCACAATGACTTGGTTGGTAGACTATTGATGTTGGTTCCATTTCAAAGAACCGAATATCTTTCTGCGAGTGAAAAGATAAATTAGATTGTTGATGAATTCAAGAGCTAGAGACTTTATTGAATGAAATATTATGTATGTGTGTGATTTTGTTAACAGGGATAAATGCATAACTCTCCCTCAGTCACTGCGGGCACATACAGGCTTGGTATGATATCATCACCATATTTTGTGTACCTAGTTTCAGTTATTTCCTGAAACTTGAGGTTGTAGCATGATGTGTTCGGTACTTAAATGCATAGTTATAACACAAAAATTTTAATTGCGTATCATGTAGTATTTTGTTTTCCTGTGAAATGATTGGTCTCACTATGGAATTGAATATACACTATCTTATTCTCAAGGTCGGTGTACTGTCTCCAGAATTGGCAGGGTACAAATGTTATGGGACGATTGAAAAGCATAGTACATACATAGTTGAAATGTATGTGTTGCAATTTTTTCTTACTTGTCATTACAAAGGTCATACATTTACTGTTATTTCTATATTAATGGCACTTATTCGAAATAAATATGTGTATGTAATATTTAAAACGAAATAATTTGTTACTTTGTACTGTATAACTGCAGTCTTCTCAAAAAGGAAAGTGCATGTGTAACTGCTGGTTTGCGCCCTGGAACCTGATGCATCTTACTCAGCTAGTGTTATGTACCATCCCTTCGACTTGCCGAGACCTGCAAGGTGCCCACGACGTCGGCCGACCAACTGGCCGATGGGAACAAGATGGCGAATGTAAACAGAATGGTGGAATCCAAGATGATGGCCGATCCTCCAATCCTCAGCCCCCCGCCCCTTTATGCGGAACCAGTCGGTCAAACACCTGGGCTGCAATACAGATTCTCAAGATGTTAGTTGATCGCACAACGTCGGTCGTGTCGGATGCATTCCACTGCTAGTGTAGTGAGTGTTGGCTGTACTCTGAATGTGATGATTTCGTTCAATCGGTTCGTATGGCAGTCGTTTGATATTCTGTTGTACTAACCAGGACGGTCTGGTCTTAACTAGAATCGTCTAACACAGCATTCAGAATCCGACACTTGTGTAATATGCGATTGCGATTGTTGGAAAGTGCTTATAACGTTTTTCCTTTACATTTTATTTTCATATCTATTTACGCCAGTGTGTAGCAGTGTTGTCCTTATCGCTCCAGTGCTTCTGTCCTTCGCAACAGTACTTTTTAGACTAACGTGCCATAACGCGATCGATGCTCGTGCACTGTTTGCATCAGCGCGTAGCATTGTCGTCTCTCTTGCGCGACTATTGGCTTTTTCATGACAAGCAAACGAACACCGTCTATACAAGTCGCATAATGTGTACTTCACTTGACGCATTGTGTAGACTTTTTTGAGGTTGGCTCTTGCAAACATTCGTTCTTTGTTATGTCTCCGAGTATTCTAGCTTTTACTAAACTTCTTGGTGCGATAGCAACACTTATATCACTATTATGGAATGTGGCTCCATCGGGTATTTTTTAAATATATTGTGTCTCGTTATGACATTATGCTCATGATGTACTTGCATACACGCCAGTCCTCTATTATTTGTTACGTGACTGATTTTCTCATGCATAGGATGGTTTCATATTTTTTACATTCGGTTCCCCCGACCCTCATGTTAGGCTGACTGTGTTTATTTGTATTAATGCGTACATGTTTTAATGTAACATGCGACTACGTATGTCTTGCTATAGGTGCAATTGTATACACATTTTTTTAAAAATGTATAACTGGTTGTTAAGGGTTACACATGCTAACGAAGCCTCGGGCCGTCGGCCCTGCTGGGCTGACTGTGTTTGTTTATATTACTAAATATGTGTTTTGCCATTCCCCTCGACTATGTGCATCATGCTCGCAGCGCATTTGTATACACTCTTGTTTTTGCTCACAAATAGTTGGTTGTTGCATGTTACCCTGCTAACGTTTATTTATGCATATATTTTCACACACACACACATATATATATATACAATCTGGATGTCGGTGGGCGAAGGGAGGCTAGCTGTCGCCGAGGGGATCTAAGTTGGTAGACAGACACCTGTGGTAGCAGACGACGAGGGTGGTGGTGGGCGATTGCCGAGTGCATGCAGGCCGACGAGTATGTGTGCTATTACAGGCCATACATACCTACATGCATCGGTAACTTTGCAAGGAGTTACCTTTATTTTCTTTACATGCGTAGACGGTTGTTACATATTCGCGAACTTTAAAGGTTCGGAAATGCCGACC
The DNA here is from genome assembly GCA_002778355.1 of Clitarchus hookeri. Lineage (NCBI taxonomy): Eukaryota > Metazoa > Arthropoda > Insecta > Phasmatodea > Phasmatidae > Clitarchus > Clitarchus hookeri. Next base: position 318,716 of record NQII01000846.1, on the reverse strand, counting down.
AACTATATTTATAAAAGGGCTTGAAGTATACTTGACCCTACCAACTTGTACACCATCGGATGTGATGCCTATGATATGAATTTGGTGACTACAGCTTCGGTGAGTGGGAAATGGTGGCCAACTATGCTTATAAGAGGGCTGGGCCTGCTCGACCCTGTGGCCCTGTTCGTCGTCGGGGGTGATGCCTATGATGTGAATTTGGCAGCTATAGCTTCAAAAGTTTGGAAATTATGACTAACTATGCTTATAAGAGGGCGTAAGGCGTACTTGACCCTACCACCCTGATTGTCGCTGGGGGTGATTCCCATGTTATGAATTTGGTGGCTGTATCTTAAAAAGTACTGTAATGACAATCTACTATGCTTATTAGAGGACTTAAGGCATAATTGACCTCACCACCCTGATCGACATCGGGGCGATGTATATGATATGAACTTGGCAGATATAGCTTCAAGAGTTCGGAAATGATGACTAACTATGCTTATTAAAGGACTAAAGGCATAATTGCCCTTACCACCCTCATCGATATCACGGGCGATGTCTATGATATGAATTTGATGACTATAGCTTCAACAGTTCGAAAATTATGACTAACTATGCTTATAAAAGAGCTTAATGCATAATTAAACCCTACCCCCTCATCAACATTAGGAGCGATGTCTATGATATGAATTTGATGACTATAGCTTAAACAGTAAGAAAATCGCAGTCAATTATTCTTATAAGAAGGCTTAATGTATAATGTACCATATCACATAGATCAGTGCTGCGAGCAGTACCTAGTCCGAATTTGATGACTATAACTTAAATGGTTCGGAAATGATGGCCAGCTATGCTTATAAGTTCGTTGGGTTCAGATATAGGCATACTGCACTTAAAACATGATCTGTGGTAAGGCAAACCACTGCGTTGTACTTGAGATTCAAACTGGTCACATAATTAATTAAAAAAAAAAAAAATCGCTCATATGAATACTAAATTTAAAATGACGTCGAAAAAGTGCGAATAATCAAAGTTCATAAAGTTACTTTAGCATTCGACTTGAAAATACAAGTCCGAAAATATGTAACACTTGATATATTTACTAATTTTAAATGCTTATAAAATCCAATACAGCGCTGGTCATAGTCACATAATCATATTTTCTGACAATATATTCTTATCTGCCTAAAAAATATGAATCTGTAGACACATCACTCAATACACTTGTTTGTAAAAGTTAAATAAAAAATATAAAATTAAATACATAACTTTTGATTTATAAAATTATGCTTTGCATATTTTGATGTTGTAATCCCATAATCGAATTATTTTTGAAAATACGAGTTCGTAGACACGTTGCTCGATAAACGCATGCCTGTCAATTTTAGAAGTTAAATAAATATATTAATTAAATATATCACTTTAATTTATAAAATTACGCTTTACCTAATCGATGGTTGTGACTTCATAATATAATTATCCTTGAAAATACGAGTTCGTAGACACGTCGCTTGATACATTTTATCTGTAAATATTACAAGTTAAATAAAATTGATTAAAAATTAATAAAAATACCAAACCCATAACTTTAATGTCTTTTGTAAATTATTTATAAATATCTATGATTGGTAAATATATTCTTCTTATTCTTATGAGTACATACATCTAATCGTTATGATTTATGCAATGGGGGCTGTAGAGTTTCTTTTAAAAAATTTATATAAATTAAATATATACTTTTTTTATACTTAACCTTAATAAAATTGTAATTTTTTTCTTTCCATACACACATAATCACATACACTTCATTAAAATCCTTGCTTTAACACATGCCCTGATAGCTCAGTTGGCTAGGGCGTCAACCATGCTGGCGATCGCAAGGTCAGACAGTTCGACCCAGTACCCTTCGTAAGAATTTTTGAGCTCTGCGAAGAAATAACTAACAGCGCTCCTGGTTGTCACTTGACGACTCAAACTACCGTAAACAAGATTTCGAACACACACCCGCGCCCCCTATCCGGCGGCGAGGGAACTACGTAGATGGGCGAATAAGGCGACTAGAGAGAGAACTAGGAGAGAGAAAAGATGAAATGACAGAGCATAAAGAAACAAGATGTAATCCTGTTTATATTGTGCAATGGTCAGGATTCGAACACACGGTATCAGACTTCTAGACTGTTATCTTACCAATCGAGCTACTAAGCGAACGTTGACTTATAGAGGTGAAATATACATATGTACGTATTATATTTTTTTATCGAAAATATGTAGGTTTAAATGATAACATTAGGGTTGTTAAAACAAGTAGTACGTATGCATGCATTCATTTCACCACATTTAATGCAGTTTAAGACTTTAAACCGAGTGCTATGATGATTACGTAAAAACGGAATGAAAGACGTAAAAAACAGAATGAAAGACTGAATGTTCGCGTTGCCTCGTTAAATGGTATTATAAAAGACGAAACTCACAATTAAAAGAATATATTTGATGGGATTTATTAGTTTATGCGTTGTTATTTCATTTGATACACGTTGTTTACCTGATCCACCAGTCAAACAACTAATCACCAAAAAACAGCGAATGAAATGGTTGGTGAATCAGTGGAAAATCTCGCTAAATCAATAAGTGAAGGAAACTTGGCATATTTTTTACTAATTCATCAGTTAAATTGATTGAAGTGACTGTTGAATAAGTCAGGCGCAGTTAACTGATTCAAACAGTGAAAATCTCACTGATTCAGATGTAGAGTGTAGTTCACAGAGACGAACTTGCGTGGCGGTTCCTTTGATGTGGGCGTACCCATTCTCTAATTGGCTGGGCGGAGCTCTGGGAACGGGTCTTGTGTCTAATTGGCAACTGAGTCTTGCGCAAGGTTCCCTATTGGCTGGGCTGCCGGCTGGCGAGTACGTTATCAGACGCTGATTGGCGAACGGCGTTCCGACAAGTTGATTGCTTGTAGCGACATTTTGCTGTCGTATGCTGCTGAACTTTGCGGAATAAGCGGCTATTTCATATCAGTATTATTAAGTACTCTGTGATACTAGCAAATTGTTGTTCTAACCAAAGGCGACGACTGCTTGTTTCCGGGTGGTTCGATGGAGGGGAAAGGGGGTAGCAACGCCTCAGACTTTCTGTAACCACAACCATCACGTTCACTTCAATCAAGTCACTGCCTCTCTCTCTCTCTCTCTCTCTCTCCCTTCCTTAATGTAGGACGTATGTTTGTGCGTGATGTTCTAATGTAACAATTATTTTTATATATGCCAAGGTTTAACATAATGCAAGTTAAACATATTTAAGAGAACACAGTAATCAAATTTTGCTTGCTTAAAAAATAATGAGCAAGAATTTCTTCATAAGTTATATTTATTACAAACTGAACTAGTGGACCAAAATCCTTGGNGCTGGTTGAAAAGTGGAGGGGTGACCGCCCCCCTTGCCGCCCACCCCATACTCTGCGCCAGTGGTTCTAACAACATTATACTGTTAATTGTTAATTACGTGTAATAACGACCGCCTCGGTGATGACGCAAGTAACGCTTTCACACAGCGATCCAGGTTGGAGTTCTGGCACTGGCCCCTGCAAATTCTGCGTACTCACGAAGGCAGGGGTAACCATCCTGTCTAGTCGGCAAGGGCGCGACACGATTTTCATCACAGCGATTAAGAGGCTGTATCACCCCTTATACATACAGTTTTCATTTTTCATTTAAGTGTCATAACAGACGGGCCGGGGTCTTTACTGCAAATGTTTAATTGTAGAAGCATTACGTTATAGTTTTGTGCAAATTTTGATATTAAAATGTGAGAATGAATTTACACAAAACATTTTGTATTAGGTTAACTGCTGCATAAATATACGTTAGTATTTCATATATTACGTCCATAATTATGAGCAAGGCAGTTTTCTAAGCTTATATTGCCGCATTTTTCAATAAATCTACCTACATTTTAATCCGAAATAAAAAAATAAAAAAATTCAATATAGCGAGTGACGTGTTCCTACCTATCTTTGGGGAGTCTACCGAGCATCATGTGTGCAAGTAAGTGATTAAGCTGCGGTGAAATCGTAACAATTACAGGGTGAGAATCCATGACGCCATAGTCCACGTAGGATGTTCATGGTTAATTAAGCATTTTTGAAATCAACCTTTGAAAAATATCGCTGCACATACCAGCACGAACTCATTAAAGTTGGTAATGACGGAGGGAAAGTAGTTCGGTGTCTTAACGTTCAATTAAGAGTGTTAAATAAAGATTTGTGTATGTATACTGAAACTATTTATTTTCCTTTCTCTTTTTTTAAAGCTTATAACCATAAGAATTAGTAAAGTTTTAATAAAGCATTTACTTTTCTAATAATTTCTTGGTTCCAATTGACTCATGCATGAATAGTGTGATAAGGTTGAAGGCATCGTAAACTTTACGTATGGTGGAAGAATATACAGAGAGCGGCAGAAATAACTCCCGAATGTGAAAGGCTAATAAAAATACACAAACGATTCTAGTCAAAATTGTATTAAACCATCTAAAATAATTATGTTTGCCATTTAGTTAGAAAGAATTTTTTTAATTTTCACTTACTTTTTAAAAATAATCTCACGCAAATGCAGACCGTCACTGTCTATACATGTCTGAAGCCTCTTTCTGAAATTACTTACTACTCTCCTCGTCATCTCTTGTGGAATTTCTGCGATTTCGTGTCGGATAACAGCTTTGAGTTCATCGATTGTCGTCGGTTTGTTTTTATAGACTCTACTCTTCAGGTAGCCCCAGAGAAATAAGTCACAGGCGGTAAGATCAGGTGAACGAGCTGGCCACGGAATTCTGTTTGTTGACGAATCCTGATAAATGAAAATGTGCTTCATCACTTGAGAGCACAACTGCGTCTGTTGGAACGTTTTCCAGGATAGCCTAACAAGATGCAATACGGTTGGCCCAATCACGTTCACTAAGTTCCTGCACAACCATGATTTTGTACGGATGAAAGTGGAGGTCTTGGTGTAAAATTCTTCTCACACTACGATCAGATATTCCCAAGCTGGCAGCGTGCCTACGGGCTGGACGTCTTGGAGATTTGGTAACTGCTTGGAGTAAATGAACGTTCTGTGGAGTTCGAGCGCTGCGAGGTCTACCTGGCGGTGCATTTTTTAAAGCCGAACCTGTGCCTCTAAAATTTTTAACCCACAATAGAACGGTTTTCCTGTCAGGGACTGTACCGTGCCGACCTATTCCGAACCGCGTACGAAATAATCGCTGCGTTGTGATTACAGAATCGCCATTTTTAAAATAGGTTTCAAGGACGAACGCACGATGTTCACCGCTCCATGCCATGGTGGCGACTGAAATGGCAGCAGTGGTGCTGCACTATGACACAACCCCGGGCCGCATACCACCACTAGCGCCGAGCCCATGGCGGTGGCAAATTCAGGAGTTATTTCTGCCGCTCCCTGTACAATGTGCGTACGAGTAGAACTTAAGCAAGGCTTTCAAAAGTGCTCAGTTTAACGCGAACAGCGTATAACTACCAGCATTTCAAGAAAATGTCATCGAACAGTGCGTTAGCGTCTGTAAAAAAGAAAACCACCACTTGCTTACGTGACATAGTGATTTACGCGTGTATGGTTTCTCTTTCAGTGAAGGATACATAGACTGTTGGTGCTGCAGGAGGCAGGCGCACGGCTGGGGTCGCGTGCCCACTTCAACACGCGGCTTCCATCATTGTCCATTGTTCTGGCGGGGAGAATGGCGGCGATTGTTGGCCGGCGTCCGGGCGAGGCGCGCGCACGTCGCGTCCGGCCACTGCAGTCGGCCTCCGCGTCGTCTACCCCCTGACGCCGTCAAGGAAGGAGCCCACCATCTCCTTGTGGATAACCTCAGAGCACTGCCGGTTATGGTAGGTAGGCCGCCGAACGGTGTGCAGAGCTCCAGCAGAAAACATTTGATTAAAAAGCCGTCCAACGTGTCTGGATGAGGTCTGCTTACGAATAGCTGAAAGAGGTCTGCTTACGCGTCTGTATAAGGTTTTCAGTTCTTCCATTTCTCTCTAAAGCATGTTTTTTCTGAGAGTGAAAATGGCTCGAACGGGTGTTGTCGCGGTCATTTTTAGGCATGAACTTTCGGTACAAAACATTAAAAAAGGAATAGGTACGTGCATCAAGTCTTTATTTATATTATTACTTCATAAATTGAAAGGGATTTCTGGTGACAGTCTCATAGAGGCGCGTTATCGATGGCAAGACTGCACGCCAGTTAAGTGCTTTGCGCTTAGAGGCGACGAGAGTGTTGATGCGCATATATCGGTCGCCCATAGCATTCCCACGCTTTTAGGCCTCAGACGTGCAAACATTCCTTCAACCAGGCGACTACCTCAATATAAGCAGCAGACTTCCGGCCGCTCCCCATGCCTGGTTTACCGGAAGATGTATCTGCCTCCCAGGCTGAGCGGAATGGATAGGTTTGGGTGGCTCTCAACCCCTTAACATATTATCCCGAGTAAACTCGTCCACGTTTGACGTGTTGCAGAATAATTTCAACCATGGGCAGTGTTGTATAGGTCCAGAAGGTAGCAAATGCGGGCATTGCCTTTTCCTGTGTAATGTAATTGGTTACTGCTGACAGACCAGCAATTTTAAAATTGGTTGTTTCTTGTGTAATGGGTCTACTAGAACCCTTTCCATAGTTGCCAGAATGTCAGGTATTGTAAGGAATTTATAAATACTTCTCTAACACGAAAAATGTCTTGTTTTGCAACACCAGAAAATAAAACATTAATGTGAACCGCCCGGAATGCAGGAGTGGGGGAAACGGGAGGTCCCAGAGAAAACCCGCCGACCAGCGGCATCGTCCCGCACAATTGCCGCGTGAGAAAATCCGGGAGCGACTCCGCCGGGAATCGAAACTGTTCGCCTTGGTGGAAGGCGAGCACTCTAGCCACTGCACCACCGCGGCTCCTCCAATGCTGTGCTTGAATCAAGGCAATTATAATGGTGTCGGCCCGGGTGGCGGGCTGGTCGACTCCTTGACAGTCAGACCGTTTGGGGTTCAACCTGGTACATCGTAGTGAAGAAATTCAGCTGTATGATAATGGACAAGACGTGAGGGTGGGTGTCTAGTTCACTCCGTCGGGAAAATCCACAAGTGTTATAGCAAGGGAGGGGCACGGCCCCCCTTAGAGGTCCCCTTTATTCGGCGCGAGTCTCAGCCCTTCGAGTGCAGGACAGTACAAGGCCCACATTTCGGAGGGTCCCTCTAGCGCCCACGACGTCAAATGAAGATGGACTCGTGCTGGCAGTAGCTTATGTTGAAAATAGCACCTGGCAAAAATGCCTCTATCGTTGAAAAGGCGAGCGAGGCAGATAATACATATATGGCAAAAATAAGCAAAACGACCTGGATTTAACACTCATTTTCGAGTGAGCCGGGAGATGGTAGAGATGGGATCTTATTTTAGCAATGAAATAATACTGATCAACACAGACCAAGCTATATTCCAGTGGATTGAGATCCGAGGTTTTAAGCGCATGGCACTCGACGTTAGTCAACTGTCAACATTGCAATGATACAGGTAATAACACGCCATTCCAGTTGATCCTATTAAAAGGCACACCTCCTATAATATCGACTATTACCAAACTGTGTGGTACAATGTTGGAAGGCCTGTTACTCGTAAAATAACGCCTTCAGGGCATATGTTCACAGGGACATTTTGTGCTGTTTTTGGGCGTACTATCCACTTCCCGATTACTTCTCATACAATTGGAAATCAAACTGAGCGCGTTCAGAGCTACCTTGTTTTTGTTTTCATAATGATATATGTTCGTTAGTTTATTCGATGAAGAGAACCATCTGTATAGCAGTAAATAATGGTCGTAAGGTGCGAAGNGGGGGGGGGGGGGTGTTATGAGCCTTACCTGCTCAAAAACTCTTAGGATCGTTTAAGCCTAAAATAAGGAAAGCAGGGTAAGCTCAGATATTAAAAATGATTAAAGAAATCATTAATACAGTCTTTACTTGTTCAATAGTTATTAGGGTATACAATGATATTTAACGAAAAGTCCAACGGAAGTGAGAGGGAAGGACTCAAGGAAGGTCATTAGGAAGGAAGATCACATTTAACGAAAGGAACTCGCCCTAGCCTCGCACCTGGAACCACTGACGGACGCCGCCCCCAGGAACCGCTGCTGTCACGTCTGATGTTCGTGGAAGATGACCCCCGCTCTCGGTCGTAGACATCTATATCATACTTCACGCCCCACCACGTGACTATTGACGTCCTTTAATTTGATTGGTTCCCATTGTGCGTCGGAGGCGGGCTTTTCCGGGTTGTCTTTTCTACTTACATAAAATGCTCTTAGATCAGCATTAGCTCAGCGGATCCACTGTTGCCGAGCGTCGTGTGCTTTATTACCCCCTGATTGCTGCAATCACTCTCAGTCTGTCGTTTTGATATTCCAGCACTTCTGTGGCCTCTTTGTGTAATTGTTCTATCGTTGCTGAAATCGGTTCCGGCTTGGTGTTGATGAACTCTGTGGCTTCTTTCTTAGGTTCTGCTTAGTCAGGAATTTCACAACGAGACCCAACCGTAACATCCTCCCCAAAGTGATGAAAAGAGATGTCATCATCTTTGGAGGGATGCTGGAGAAGGTAGGAGAGTAGAGAAATATTTGCGTGAGAAATGTATTTGTATTAGGTCAATAGTAGAAGGAAGGTTGAGTAGTGAAACTGGAATCAGTAGAATGGATATCGTGGATGAGGTGGATTGAACGAGTATTGTTGAGAATGGTGAAGAATATAAGTTGGGTGCACTGATCGTTCACCTTGGGTCGGCGGACTCTGTACACACATGGGGGCTGGCTGTGATGTTGCTGACTGGCGGAGTCAGTCTCCTCCTGCTGTTGTCCCATGCGAGGCGTGGCTGAGTTAATGAGGAAGACGGTGGGAGGGCGGATGTTGGATGTACAGCGATATACACTGAGGCGACAAAAGTCATGGGATACCTCCTAATATCGTGTCGGACCTCCTTTTGCCCGGCGAAGTGCAGCAACTCGATGTGGTATGGACTCAACAAGTTGTTGGAAGTCCCCGGCAGAAATATTGAGCCATGCTGCCTCTATAGACGTCCATAATTGCGAAAGTGTTGCCGGTGCAAGAGTTTGTGAACGAGCTGACATCTCGATTGTGTCCCATAAATGTTCGATGGGATTCACGTCGGGCGATTTTGGTAACCAAATCATTCGCTGGAATTGTTCAGAATGTTCTTCAAACAAATCGCGAACAGTTGTGGCCCGGTGACATGGCACATTGTCATTCATAAAAATTCCATCGTTGTTTGGGTACATGAAGTCCATGAATGGTTGCAAGTGGTCTCCAAGTAGCTGAACATAACCCTTTCCAGTCAATGATCGGTTCAGTTGGACCAGAGGACCCAGTCCATTCCATGTAAAAACAGCCCACACCATTATGGAGCCACCACCAGCTTGCACAGTTCGTTGATGACAACTTGGGTCCATGGATTCGTGGGGTCTGCACCATACTCGAACCCTACCATCAGCTCTTACTAACTGAAATCGGGACTCATATGACCAAGCCATGGTTTTCCAGTCGTCTAGGGTCCAACCGATATGGTCACGAGCCCAGGAGAGGCACTGCAGGCGATGTCGTGCTGTTAGTAAAGGCACTCGAGTCGGTCTTCTGCTGGCATAGCCCAGTACAGCCAAAGTTCGCCGCACTGTCCTAACGGACACGTCCGTCGTACGTCCCACATTGATTCCTGCGGTTATTTCACGCAGTGTTGCTTGTCTGTTAACACTGACCATTCTGCGCACACGTCGTTGGTCTCGGTCATTAAGTGCAGGCGGTCGGCCACTGCGTTGTCCATGGTGGGAGGTTATGCCTGAAATTAGGCATTCTCGGCACACTCTTGACACTATGGATCTCGGAATGTTGGATTCCCTAACCATTTCCGAAATGGAATGTCTCATGCGTCTAGCTCCAACTACCATTCCACGTTCAAAGTCTGTTAATTCCCGTCGTGCGGCCATTATCACGTCAGAAACCTTTTCACATGAATCACTTGACTACAAATGAAAGCCCAACCAATGCACTGCCCATTTATACATTTTGTACGCGATACTACTGCCATCTGTATATTTGAATATTGCTATCCCAAGACTTTTGTCACCTCTGTGTGCATATCAATTAACAGACACCTTTTTGTCATTGTACATATTAACTTTGTCAGTCAAAGTCAAATATATCTATATAACATTACTTTTAGACGAACATGATTAAAATTGAATGGTTAGCTTGCTATTTTGTGTTCTTTACATTTTACTTCGTCACATCTCAATATTGAATAAAACACGTGAGCAAGTACACACGGCCGTGAAAACTTGTTTCCCGAAATTCGTACACTATGAGGTGTACAACCGTGTAGAGTTACTTAAATGTCACCAGGATGCAGATCCTGTGTGCTCTGTGAACAGCCCACTGCTTATCCGTCTACTATAATTCCTCTCAAAAATGTTTCCTACTGTAGCGAAGAGGACTTCAACCCGATCCATATTCCTGCTACCACAAAATGAACCCGCAACTCCCAGTAATCTACATAATCCACGCGGACTATATGGCGAGATGAGGGCATCTCGCTAGTGAACAGTGGGGGAGATATTATGGTGTGATCAGGCATTAGTTTAACGGCCTGCCTGATCACACATTCAAACATTAAACCAGGAAACGAGTGTGATTGCAACACCACCGAGCAGAAAGAAGACAGTTGCAGAAATCCCCTCCACTGGCCAGTAAACGGGGCCGCAAAAACAACGCGCCCGATATAGGCCGGCGTAACACCCGAAGCAGTATATTTTGTCGTCGACCAGGCCAGAGAGAAGACCACGGAAGATGGGTGTGTCCAGCCGTCGTTAACCGTCTCGTAGAATCAGCCTCCGGCAACATTAACAAGGTGATGACTTTCCAGTTAGATATAACATAATGGTGTGAGGTATTAAATCTTAGCATAACTAATAAGCATCTTGGTATTCAATTAAAGCTCCCCCGATTAATAGTCATTTAAATAGTATTGTATCATCGTTCTATTAATAAAACTAATCTTATACTGTTGTGCTCTACCGAATCATGAATCATTATTTCAGCTACGCCCCCAGCAACTTTCACGTACAAATTGTATTGTTACAAGTTCGTAACAGGGGGTAGAAAGCCAGCGAATGACTGTTTGGCAAGTTTCTGTTAGTATACCTCGTAGGGTCACCAAGATACAGACTGTACCACCACTCGAGACAGTTGCACTTGGGTGTGCAAGGGCGCAGAATGCTATCTCAAGGCCTCCGACAGGCCACCGCGAGTTATTGAGCTGCCTGACGGCGAGAGAACGTTTGAATATTTCAACAATAAACAGCCAGTTAATTGCTAAATGACAACGATCGGAAATCGATCAGAAAATTGAATTGCAAATAAATTAGCCACTTGCGGGCACGAACTTCAAAAAAGTAGAACGGAGACATTATTTTCAATCAACTAAACCATCTCCCGAGTCAGTCAGTGATAAGAGCACATTTAGGCGCGATGGGCACCGCACTGCCTACACAGTTTCAGTGAAACAACGCACATAAACTTTTTTCATTCATCCTTTATATTAAATATTGTGATATTCGTTATTTCGGAGACGTTCCGATACCAGGGAGATAAGGTCTCCAGTCTCTGAAGGTGTCGATGTGATTTCTAGCCTGTTATCGGAGAAAGGCGTCCACCATAATAATACGTTCATATGAAACTAGATGAATAGCAGAGAGTAATGCCAAATGCTCCAGATGTCACTGGTATCTTCACTGTACAAGGGATTAGAATAGTATATGCCTTGGTGATGTACATATAGTGTATGGGGAATATAGGGTAGAGTGCGCAATTCAGCTGCACAGAATCATTTTATAAGCCCCATAACTGGGCTGCTTTTTTTTTTGCTACTATCATTCTCAACCATAATTTTAACTTTTGTACTATTCGTGGCGCCCTTTCCAAATATTATTAAAACATTTTTCTTCCTACACCTGATTGTTTCTAACATCTTCCTATTCTCATATACTCTTCCCAAAACATTCTCACTTTACACACTGACTATCAGTTTAAATCCTATTAATATTATAAAAGCGAAAGTCTGTGTGTGTGTGTGTTTGTTTGTTACCACTCGGCTCCATAACAGCTGAACGAATTTAGATGAAATTTGGTATGTAGGTACTTTAGGTACTGGAATTGGACATGGGATACTTTTTATCCCGGAAAATTGTACGGTTCCTGTGGAATAACAACAAAACGTAATTCTGCAACGGCTGGGAACGTAACAGAAATATTTTTTTCCTCTGGTGTTAGAGTTTATCAGGCCGCCCAAGGACCTCTCAAATGGCTTAACGACTGCTATCAATCGATAACAACCGGGACCGAATATTTAACGCTCAGATGTTATGCCACTAAACGGTCACCCATCCAAATGTGTGCCGCTGGGAACATTGATTAACTTTGGTGATCGATTAAGATCCCCCAGCCAAGCGCAAAAAGTAGTACCTAGGTACAATTATTTCTAAAGCTACAATTTCATTAAACTCACGTTTTGATTTTCATACAACGACGCTGGAAAGCGGAAATGTGGTAACTACGCGATAGTTGCACAGATACACTCCAAAAACAATACCCTACTTCTTGGCTATCGGGTATAACATATTTCCTTCCTTTTCGGTTTCCGTAATCAGTTAAAAAACCTAGGCCAACATAGTAAAATGTTATAATTCTGTTTTCACATAAATTAATTGTCTTTTCCCAATTTATTTATTAGTATATCACTGTAAAACTCAACTGTACCCAGGCGAAGCCGGGTCGGTTCGCTAGTTGCTCTATATTTCGTCACGAAGGCATATCGAAAGCTCCCAAGTTTCAGCACTCCCGTTTCCGCCTGTCAGTATTTCTGATCCGCAAGCTACGTGCAATTCGGCCACTTGATAGCTACAAGTGTACAACGGACTCTACGAATACTCAACTAAGTGGACCCATCAGTCTGGGGCTCTTTCCACGTTTGAGGCCGAGACGCGCGGAAGCGACAAGGGCGACACTGCCATGCACACCATATACGCCATTGCAGCTATGTGCAATGTTCTGAACTGGCATGCAGCGTTCTCGCCATGCTGCGTGTACCTACGCGACTTTGAGCTAGAAACCTAACATTTTATTGTTTCGCAGGAATTCAACCAGAATATTTTAAACTGTACCGGTTTTTGAAATGTCGGTTTTCGGTCATGGTGGAGAGCTTCAAAATAGCGCCCTAGTTTGAAGTGTTTTTATCTTCCTGTGCAAACAGGCTGCGTACACGTTAAATAGTTTATTTTTAAAAAGTTTATCATAAACACACACTGCAACCCAGTTCGCACGCCAGTTCGACAGACGTCTTAAGGGGGTTGTATCACTTCCATATTGAACTCATTTTTATTTCGCCGTAGATTACATTTCATGTATGAAAAAAAGCCCTTGCCAGGGTATAGGGCTTATCTTAACAGTTATTTTTAAGTACACAATATTTTGCCCACGTTGCTTTTGTTGCACATGTAACCGTTGAAAGTATTATGTAACAAACCAAGACTATAGTCCAGTGGTACTCAAAACGTTTTTTAGGGGGCCATATAAAGAAAAACTAAGACCGCCGCGGGCCGCACTTACGACACTTGACATAATAATATTTGTGAACTAAAAGTAGGTAGGTAATTCGATGACATTTAAAAATTCAGAGTGTCGTGTATCGTCTTGCAAGTCGTTTGTATATTCGTTCAATACGGTGATGGCGGGCGGAGGTAGTACATAAAATATATGTACAGAAGTCGCCCGACTGATAAAATAATGAAAAATAACGTCTAGTTTCACCAGTGACTTAAACTTTTAATAAATTCGTATAATGTATTGCTTTTTATTATTGTAACAGACATCCTAAACATAAGAATTTGGTAACTTCTGTCTACTGAAGCCGGCAAGCGCGGGCCACAAAGAATTGGCCCGCGGGCCGCAGTTTGAGTACCCCTGCTATAGGCTGTTCATAGTTACTTCCAACTATCCTGCACGCATTCGTGCGCACTCATTGTAATAATATTTTGCATAAGAACTATTTCTTACTAGGCAATACCAACACACCTATTTTCTCACTGTTTTTATTCATATTAAATATAAATGACGTATTATACTTTATAGATAAAATTTGAATAAAACTTCAATTCAACGAAAAATAAAGCACTTTAATGTTAATACGAATATAAAACGCTTGCGATACATAACATAATAAGGAAACAATCCAACACGTCATTCATGGTGTGATTATTCAAAGGTTCGATTCNAATATTTTGCATAAGAACTATTTCTTACTAGGCAATACCAACACACCTATTTTCTCACTGTTTTTATTCATATTAAATATAAATGACGTATTATACTTTATAGATAAAATTTGAATAAAACTTCAATTCAACGAAAAATAAAGCACTTTAATGTTAATACGAATATAAAACGCTTGCGATACATAACATAATAAGGAAACAACCAATACATGGTGTGATTTTTCAAAGGTTCGATTAAAAAAGTGTGAAGAAACCGCGAATAGACTGCAGCTGTACCCTGTTCAAAAGGATGTTTTTGTGACAGTGAGACATTCTCTTGATACAAAGGACGCTGAATATGTGTGGGGTTCAATTCATAGCTCTGGGTCTTACACTGGAGCCGCCATCGAAATTTTGGAGGAATAGATTTTTGACTAATTAAATTGAACGGAATTAGAAATAAGATATGTGTAAATTATGTTTACTAATCGTCTTTCGGAAATTGTACTATTGGGAAAATATAATAAATAATAAAAACCAACGCTCACTAGGCACAGCCAAGTTTATAGAAATGTTCAAGACATTAACTACAGTGTATTTCGTACAAATAGCATTGCCACCGCTTAGAAGCGGGATAGAGCGCGGAGCACGAGCAGTCGTGTCGAGGTTGTACTCGCATGCGGTGTAGGTGGCCAGCGCAGGCCGTGGTGACCTCTGCGAATGCTGGTCATCGCGCTGACCACGTCGTGCGATAAGGGGCGAGCGTGGGCGAGAGCACACGTCCACACTGCCAATCCTCCTCGGTGGCCAACCGCGACCCACATCCGTTCCTTACCTCCACCACACACTGGGCTAGCGTTCCGTAATCGACTTCGGCAGGTTGTAGGTTCGACCTTAGCGTTGGAGGTTGTTTATCGCAAGTGACTGTCATCCCCGTTAGAGTACCTCTAGATTCTGGTTGTAGTCTATTCGCGGTTTCTTCACACTTTTTGAATCGAACCTTTGAATAATCACACCATGAATGACGTGTTGGATTGTTTCCTTATTATGTTATGTATCGCAAGCGTTTTATATTCGCGTTAACGTAAAAGTAACTTATTTCTGGTTAAACTGAACGTCTACTTATATTTTATCCATAAATTATTATATTTCATTTAAATGCCTAGTAAGAAATAGTTCTTATGCAAAATTATATTACAGCTAGTGCGCGCGAATGCGGCGCGTTGTCCCTTTGGTGTAATTTTCTTGACTAGATTAAGATTTGTTTGCACGAGGGAGAGGAATATCCTGAAGTAGAACTTTAGCAAGGCTTCAGAAAAGTTGGCAGTAACCATGAATGGACTATAATCATTCTTATCCCTTTTAGTCAGTGTCCTATAAATGAGACGTGACTTCAATGTTCTGCACTGTACACAGCAAAACCCAGCGCCCATTGGGAGAAGTTCCTTATGTTTGCGGGAATCATTCGCCGGTGAAACTATATTCCGTAGTCACAAACAGCCGCCGCCAGTAGCACGAAGCACAGACGGATCTTTATTGGTGCCGATATTTGACAGAGCGTTGGGATGATTTTTGTTTCTTGCAGCACGTAAAACGAAATACGTATTTATGTGACTGATATGGTCAACAGAACGCTTGAGATGGCTGTCGTGGTAAGACTCGCATTTCTCACCGAAGAAAGGACAAAGCGCACGAGGTGTATCACGCGCGCGTGTGACGCCTGCGAAGACTGACCTAACATTAAAATGAATTATAGACTGTTCACGGTAAAGTGAGCAACTTTGAGGCCCTAGTTACTTTTTCTTCTCAGCCATTTTTTATCCTTTGGCAACATTCCAAATAAATATTGCAATGTAAGTAATAAACACAGTGTGTATATTCCAAGTTAACGTCTAAGGATAAAATAAAATATATTTATTGACTATTATTATTTTTGATGAGAGGGCTTTCAAAAGTGCTCACTTTACCGTGAACAGCCTATAGTCAAACTGTCCCGCATTCCAGCAGCCGCGTCGCTGCATGTGGCGCCAAGTGTGGTTAGCGGCTTTTGCATTAACAAGCAGTGTTAGTTGAGCACTTATAAAATCAACCTTTGAAAAATGTCACTGCTCCGACCTGCATACCTTTCAACGGGCACGCTGACCGGCATGCGCTCAGTAAAGTTGGTAACGACGGAGGGGAAGTAGTCCCATGTCTTCGCGTTGAATTAANCCTTTGAAAAATGTCACTGCTCCGACCTGCATACCTTTCAACGGGCACGCTGACCGGCATGCGCTCAGTAAAGTTGGCAACGACGGAGGGGAAGTGTTAGGTAAACATTTATGAATTTTGAAATCATCTCTTTTCCTTCCTGTTTTTTTTTCTTTAAATGCATTTACGTTTAAGAATAAGCAAAATTGTTAAATACTTACTTTTAGAATAATTTTACTACGTGCATTTCTCTTAACTGACGTATAAATAAAACGATCACACATGTGGCAATGTTAATTTTACACACGGCAGAAAAAAACCCCAATGTAGATACAAGTAGCTATTTAGCAGGCCTTTAAAAGTACTCAGTTTATTGTGGACAGCCTATAACTACACCGCTGCTTGTGAAAACTGAAATACCAAACTGGAGAGAATGTCGGACAGACATTTACGGGGCAGTTATGCATGTGACCGTGATGCCTCGACTTGATCGCACGTACTTCACGGCTCACGTGGTTACCCAGCAACGGCCTCTGAACTGTCTACACCTAGGTATGAAAATTGGTGCACTGGAAAAGTTACAAGCAGTGGAAGGTGACTCGCCCCCTCTCTGCAGTCTTTCCCTACCCACTAAAGAGCATGGCTCCTATCTGTTTACTGTAGCATTTTCTATTAATGCGTGTAAC
Organism: Clitarchus hookeri; assembly: GCA_002778355.1. NCBI lineage: Eukaryota > Metazoa > Arthropoda > Insecta > Phasmatodea > Phasmatidae > Clitarchus > Clitarchus hookeri. Next base: position 301,492 of record NQII01000846.1, on the reverse strand, counting down.
AATTTTGAATTATTCCCTGTCGAAAGGGTTTTTACGGCGTCTATGCCGGTTTTCCCCGTTCTATTCTTAGTTATAGCTTTAGCTGTAGGTACACTCAGGGAGGTTGTCATGGCCCCAAACGGGGCCGCGGCAGCCCAATCCCTTGCTGCAGCGATGCATGTCTCCTTGCATGAATCCCCCCACCCCTTTGTGGACGTATGTGGCCTAGCCCTGAGACGCACTTAGCCTTGCCACTGACTCTTGTTCGGCAACAACGACGTCATATCTGACGCCGTAGTTGGCGTGTCTGCCAACAGCGGGCTGTGGAAAACACATGCTTGTGGTGACTGTCAAGCATGTTTGGGACGATCGAGGCAATCCTACTCGCCCGTGTGCTTTTACATCAAAGAGGCCGACCCAGCAACTAGTGTTTGGAGTGAGAAGGGACGGGCAGTGGAAACAGCTGCCCTCACATAGTCTCAGAGTACCCACGGTTCCATGACGTCATCTAGCTTGCACAAATACACTGAAGAGCCAAAAAAACTGGTACACCTGCCTAATATCGTGTAGGGCATCCGCGAGCACGCAGAAGTCCCACAAGACGACGTGGCATGGACTCAACTAATCTGAAGGTATGCAGGAGGCAATTCACACCATGAATCCTGCAGGGCATTCCAAAAACCCATAGGAGTGCGAGGCGGTGGAGATCTCTTCTGAACAGCACGTTGCAAGGCATCCCAGATATACTCAATAATATTCATGTCTCGTGATTTAGGTGGCCAATGGAAGAGTCTAAAGTCAGAAGAGTGTTCCTGGAGCCACTCGGTAGCAACTCTCGACGCGAAAATCCAAATAGCCCAGTCATATTAGGTAAAAAAAGGGGTCAACCTCGGAATGAAAGATAATAAGCTGTAAATTGGTATAAGCCTTTGTTTTGTCGTTCTTAATGTTGTCTCAAAAGTCACCAATGTTATCGTGTCCGCGTCTTAAGATATTGAAGGTCAAAGGTCATAAAAATCGGTTTTTCGCGAATATCTCGCTTTTTATTGCTTAAATA
>NQII01000846.1:261479-299567 GCA_002778355.1 Clitarchus hookeri | reverse complement strand
AAAGCGAGATATTCGCGAAAAACCGATTTTTATGACCTTTGACCTTCAATATCTTAAGACGCGGACACGATAACATTGGTGACTTTTGAGACAACATTAAGAACGACAAAACAAAGGCTTATACCAATTTACAGCTTATTATCTTTCATTCCGAGGTGAAACCCTTAATATGACTGGGCTAAAATTGTATCGCTACCACGGAGATGCTATGTCCCATCTCTCGCNGACTGGGCTAAAATTGTATCGCTACCACGGAGATGCTATGTCCCATCTCTCGCGGGCCGACTATAACACCACGTTCAAACTCACTTAAATCTTGATAACCTGCCATTGTAGCAGCAGTAACTGATCTAGCCACTTTGTCAGAAACTTGTTGTCTTATATAGGCGCTGCCGACCGCATCGCGTTACTCTGATTGGTTCCATACCTCTGTTATTTGCATACGCACGCATATACCAGTTTTTTTTGGCTATCCAGTGTATTCACCAGTGGAAAGACCGCTTGAGAGTTCCGCTAAATATCCAACCTGATTACGTGTTGTCTACCAAACATCTCCAACGCACTCCATGCGCCAGCCCGGCGGAGGACTATGACCGAGGCGGAGGACTATTTACCTGAAACTTGACCATGTTGCAGTGTTTGAAATGCACGTGTTTACAAAACTACTTTACGCCCGTCGTATGTACTGATCTACGAAAAGAAAATACACTTTTTACGAGGTACGAAGATTACTTTCAACACGCCATTCACATCAGAAACACTATTTGCGAGCTCTACAACATAGCCAAAAGCCGCATTTTCACACTGCCTCGTCACAAAACGTACTGATCGTAAATACTCAAAACTAGTATAGGGACACGCACTGAACTTTTCTACAGACCTAGTACTTAACTACTTATAAAATGACTGGGTCGCAGCTTTAAGTACCATAGTTTGAGCGGTACAACGGTAACACTGCGCGTCATTTCAGAACCTTGCGTGTAGATGAGCAGAGGCGATAGGCACGTGGGTTGGTGTCACCCTTATCACTCCCTCGCTTGTGGTCAAAACAGCTCCAGGTATTTAGAATTCGTAAGCACATGTCCGTCAGCGGCATTAGACCGTGCAACCAGGAATGTGCCCCCACCTCTACAACCAACTGCAGTCGGAGTCCAACACAGACATCGGCGTGCTGATTGGCAGTAGATCGTCTTTGCGGACAAACCTAGCTTCAATTTTTCGAATAATGATGGGCGTAAATGCGGTCGATGTTCTCCATGTGAACGACACTCGAAGTGTGCTTGTGGTATCGGCAGCTTGACCCAGCGCACAGTTTTATGGTTCGGGGTGAATATCTCTCTCTGAAAACTGAGTGCTCTGTCTTTGTCTGGCATAGTTAACGAAAAACCCTCCAACAGCAAACCCTCCGCAGAATTTCTGGTCGAATTAGCAAGAATCACACTAAACAACAACAGTTTATAATTCCAAAACAAGCACTACCACTAAATTAAAGGCAGAGCCAAGGGCCCCCTCTTCGTCTTTCTGTTCATGGGTACACTGGAGCTAAACATTCTCAGCCACCAGCCACTCTGCTGAATGAGTTTTGTAGACATCTTCATGATCTGGGATTCAACTGAAGACCATCTCGCCCACTTCCTCAACAACCAACTTAACTCGCATAGTCTGCTTAAGTTCACCTGGACCTCCTCTAAATCATATGCCATATTTCTGGATGTGGAATTAACCCTTCACAATGTCAACATTGAAACAGCTGTTCACATTAAACCCACTAACAGCCTTCAATGCCAACATTTTGAAAGCTACCATCCATTCCATGTCAAGAAACCTCTACCTTTCAGTCTTACCACCAATGCTAAACGTATTTGCTCAATGCATACTTACTTTAACAAGAATTGCAGTATAATAACCAAAGCATTCCTCGATAGATGCGGCAGACCACTCGCCTACCACCAAGAAGAAACAGGGTTCGATTCCCGGTGGGGTCGCCCCCGGATTTTCGCATACGCGAATCGTGCCGGACTATGCCACTGGTCGGCGGGTTTGCTCGGGGATCTCCCGTTTTCCCCACTTACATTCCGGCGCTGCTCCATACTCACCTCGCTTCACCCTCATCGGCTCTCAAGACCTTGATGTTAAGAGCCGCCCAAATCTCTTCACTCACTTCACTCATCCGACAGATTCAGCAGGCCACTTCAACTTGAGATCCTCTAACAACGATCAGTAACTCAGATATCGCTCTGGTTGTCTCTTACCACGAGAGCATGGCCAAACTCAGAACCATTCTCAACTGTGGACACGAAATTCTCGCCTCATCACCACTCACTCACAACTTGTTCTCCAAACCACCCAGTGCCACAGTCAGTAATATCGCCACTCCCAGGGGGTCTTATCCTTGCAATAGCCCATGTTGTAGCTCTTGTGCTCCTCCACTTCCTTCAGCTGGCTAACCAACCAGACTATCATATCCAGGACAGCTATAGCTGTGCGACAGGAAATCTTATCTACTAGCTACAGTATGTTCACTGCAATGCAGAGTACATTGACCTTACTATAAATACACTCAAACAGATAATAAATGGTCACAGAACGGACACTAAACAAGCCATAGCTAGGGTAAATGAAGAAGCCCAGTTGCAACACATGCAGCATCTAACAACCAGAGCTTTGACTCCGGTTACACAACCAAAGTGGTGAGGGTACTACCACCTAGTAATAGTGTAGAACTGCGATGCTGGGAACTGGCCCACCAATACATCACCAACAGACAAACCTCTGGCTTAAACATAAAATAACCCCTCTGCCACATTTTAAATTTCCCGCCTCACCTTAGTTCACCTCCTGGCCGCTGGGTTCACTGTTTGCCAACCACCGCTTAACAGACTGCAGTGTGTCACTACTCGCCTCCTGAAGAAGCTGACTTGGCAAGTGAAATGTTGCGAACGTGCATCCACGTGGAAAATGTGTTCATCTGACTTTTGTGTGTGTGTGTCTGTCCACGAGTACTGCCCTACGAGTCCTCGTGTATTCTGTCTCTCTTTTAATAATGCAATTAGTAGCCTAGCAGCCTATTCTCGCCATAGTGTGAAAAAAAAGTATTCCTGAGAGTGCAATCATTTAAAGGAGGAGCGGAAAGAAACAGCATAGAGAATTCAGTTTAAAACCTTCAATGTCACATTCTCAGGGTTATGAATATAGCAAGCCTTTTATTTGAATTACAATAATGATGATTAGTATGGACTGTAAATTCACAGTCTTGGGATGTGACAGCGCACTCATTCACTTAAGACTGCCACTCAAAAGAGGAGAAATACTTTGAGTTTATTTGATAAATCCTGAAAGTTTATCGAATTAATAAGTGAACAGTTTACACGAGCTTACCTTTGTCATTCCATAAGATTGACAAATTATTTTCCTCTGTGGTATATTAACATTCGAAAAATGCCACTTTCAACCAGTGTAAAACAATTTATTGGCATCTGAGTCCTCTAAATGTTGCTACAATTTAAATAAGCCTTTAATATTATGGTATTAATAATTTGAATGAAGAGGTTGTAGTGGCATTTTAAGACACTACGCATTACAATTGCATGTGTGCTATAAATTACATTGATTATGTACAATGACAGAACAATTAACTGTAAATAAAAAATTCTAACTTTAATTGTGGTAAAATTCCTTGCAGTCTCTCTCCAAACAGTCTTAAATTTCTGTTTAGCCAAACTACACATAAAAGTAAAGATAAATTGTGTTTGACCTTTATCTTCTGATCATTTGGTCCAGTAGCCAGGATGCACAAATGGTGAGCCAAATGTTCAGAATTTTACTTCTAAAATGGTTCATCCTGGGTTTTGGAGTAGGTGTTGCGTTGTCCCTTCATCCTCAAACTTTACATGGAAATTACAATCATCCACTCTAGTATTCTTAGTGCATCTAGTACTGGCTTCCAGTTGAACACTCAGTCAGCATCACAGTGAAATGTTTGCCTGTGCCAAAAAAATACTTTTTCCTATATGTACATTGTCAAAGAAAATTTGTAGCGCTAGTAGTTACAAAATATTCCCTTATAAAATAATTTTAATGTAAGAAAACCAATTTTGTTCACCTAAAAAAAATATACATTTTCGTTTAAGAAACTTTAATTTTTAGGTTAACATAATGTGCCCAAAAAGCTAACTATTTGGTTGAATCAAATCTACGAATTGAGTAAACTATTTTCAAAGGCATATATTGTGTGTTTTAACAACCTACATCTCAAACGCGTCATTATATTTAATTTTGAAGCCCATTATAATGCTTATAAAAGTGGTAAATTACCAACCTTTCAAACAAAAAATGTTAAATGACTGCAAAACATAAGAGCTTGAGACAATGGGCAAAGTGTTGCTGCAATGCTATAGGCTTTTCAGAGTTAACTAAGCACTTTTTGAAATCATCCTTTGAGAAATGTCACTGTCCTACCATAGGTACACTATGTAATACACCCAGTGAAGTTGGTAACAACAGAGGGAAAGTAATTCCATGTCTTAACGTTCAATCAAAAGTGTTCAGTAACACTTGTGAATACTGAAATGATTTCTTTTAATGCATGTAAATGGAAAAAAGTAGGTAGCAAATTTGTAAAACAATCAGCTTTCTAATACCTTCACAGCATTTCTTGAGCAACGCATGAATAAAGTGACAAGACCCATGGGGCAATGTTAACTGTACACACTGTGTAAGAATACACAATGTGCATGTAAGATCTTAAGCCGGGCTATCAAAAGTGCTCAGATTACTGCCAACAGTCTATAGCAGTTATTACTGCAAGCAGTGCTGCAGGTTCTACAGAACAAACTGCTGCTAGTGGTACAACGTTTGTTTTCTGATGCATGGTTTTGTGATACTGGAAGTAAATGCACTTCATCCTGTGTCTGTTGCCAGCCTTCAGCAAAGTTGCAGCAAATATTTTTTATTATATGATCATTGCACAAGTGCTGCCTTGCAGCATGCATTCAATGTCTTCCTTGTTTAGAAAATTCCCCTTTACATGAAATAATTTTTCCTTAGGAACAATAGCTGAATACAATAGAACCCTATTATAATATTTCTCAAGGGCACCAAGATATGTCGGCCTTATATAAGGGAAAACTTTACATGAGGGTAATTTTGTATTGAAAAACATGTTTGTGGACCAAGAGAAGGCAGGAAAATATTATATGAGGGGATGTTATAACAAGGTTTCACTGCATTTATGTTTGTTATTTAATTAGTTTAACATTGAAAGTCATCTAAGTGAGCTAATGTCATAAGATCACTGATAGTTGCTGGCTTTGTGAGAAGTGATTGGATCTTCACTAGGATTGGATTAAATTTGTAACATTGTTGCAAATTTGTTAATGACTAAAAGTTGTCCAGTTCACGCCTGATAAACCATCCAAATGACCAAGCGACAAACGTGAACAATGTTCAGCCTACCTATATACGAACTCTGCCAATGCACAAATTTTGCCTGCTTGTTTTTTTTGTGTTTGCATTATTATCAAACAGATAGCTGGCTCATTTAATACATTTTTTCTTTTCAACAAAATTAACTACTGTAAAATTCTGATACAACACACTTCACATTAACATATATTTCACTTGAACATGTGATTGATTTTCAATTCCCACCCAACATTCCATGCAAATTGTGTAAAAATATTTGACTAACATTCACAATTTACGTTAACTTCGAGTAAAACAAAGATTACTTTAGCTAGTCTCTTACAAAATGGGATTAATTAATGCATATAAGTGGTTTTTACAGAAATTTATTGATTTTATAACCATTTACAAACTAAATTGGGTTTTGTTTACTCATATGGGACGTAAAAATATGCCAAGTCACATTCAGTGTATTGTTTGAATATACGCTGCAATTCTTACTGTCGATTTGCAACACCATCTATCCACTTGTCCACACCTACACTGCCAGTGTCAATGTGCAGCATTATCATGCATTATATCATACATCAAAGAGTTAACATATAGTGTAAGATTGTGTTATAACATACATGAATGAAACCTCAACTTTTGTACTTAGTAATTTATAATGAAAGTTTTATTTTTAAACATTTACTACATGGGTTTCTTGAAAATCTGACACAATTAGTAATTTCAGTAAATCAAATTAATATGTAATTACCGAAAGTTATTATTTAAAAAAGCAAGGATAAAATAATACTTTCTAAAATAGGAAAATGCACAAACTACATCCTGCAAACACAAAGTAATGCATGGAATGCAAATAGTAGACAATGCATATTTTTACTCCCTTCACAATTACTTCCAACTTTTCTGAAGCCCTACTGAAGTTCTACTTCCTGGATGTTCCTCCACCTCATACAAACAAAGCTTATAAAATTACACTAGATGACCAATGCACAGTATTCCTGCACACTCAGTGTAATAGTGTGTATCATAAGAACTATTTCTCACTAGGTATTGCCAACACACATATTTGCTCTCTGTCTATTCATAATAGTTGTAAATGAATTATTATAATTTATAGATAAAATATAGGTAAAAGTTAAATGTAACCAAAAATAAGGTACTTTTGTGTTAACACAAGTACACCTAAAATGCTTCTGATACAGACATATGTAGGAAATAACCAATCACATCAAACATGGGGTGTTTTTTCAAAGGTTTGATTAAAAATTGTGCAGAAACCTTGAAAAGATTATATTAAAGTCACCTTTGAAGAAGAAGAAGAACAAGAAGGAGCAGAAGAAGAAATCATATTTATTTTTCCGGCAAGAAGTACTTTTGACATGACATCCTGTAATAAATGCTGCTCAATATTAATGAAACCTTTTTTGGACAAGTGGGTATTAAGTTTACGCTTCTAGGGTATAATTTTATTTGTAAGATGTCTACCAATTAATTAAAATTAACATTTCATACAAAAATCATTTTGATTTTACACCGGAGATGTTTAAAAACTGTCTTCATGGGGAAACAGAATAAAATAGAATTTCTAGATTTTTTTTAGAGGTTAAAATTGATCAGTTTCGATTTTACAAAGTCATTCTCGTAAGGGAGTTTACAGTATGTTATGAGATGTGGTACCAAAAATTGAATGTTTTTCGTGAAGACTGTGTTTAATCATCTATCACCTAAAAGTATGAAATATTAACGTTTTTCTCCCCTTGGTCACCAAAAATGTTTAATAACATTGAGCAACACATTTTACTGAGTGCAAAGTTACTTTTTCCAGGTGCTTCTTGTGGGAAAAATAAAAGAGAAGTTGTTAATGTTTGTTTATGTCAAAAGATAAACATCTTATAAACAAAACTTCCTTCAGTGTTATTTGTTAATGGTAAGTGGTGTAATTTTTTCCCAATGGAAATTCACCATTAAGTGACGAGTATATAATTGCAAACCATGATTAATTTTATATTTGTAAAATATAATTTGAGCATTTTAAAATTTCAGAAAGTACGGTTTTATTCTTGCTTCTTAAAAGGATTTTTTTTGTGCATAATTTTAAGGAGCCTTCGTTAAAAAGGTTTAAAAATAAGACTTTCAGTATACAGAACTTTCATTACCAAGTGTAAAAGTTACAACTTTATTGATATACTTTAAAACATGATTTTACTGTACGGTACAGAACAGCAGAGGTCTTTGGAGCCAATGGGAGTGAAGTGGGTGGATGTATAGTAGCGACAGAATGTAATGGTGAGATATACAGTAGGACTCTCAGAATGGTCAATGGCAACATCTGTCACATTTCCCACATGCCACAATCCAGGACAACCCCTCCAGGAATCAAACCCAGACAACAAGTAATGGCCACAATTTTTTTGCCTTTAAAAATATTTTTAGTTAACCTATAAATGACTTAAACAAGAGGCAAAGAACTCACATAATCATAATAGTTGGGTACATCTCAGAGGAAATAATTTACACAAGATGTGCGTAGTCAATAAATAAAGCACATCTCAGTTTAGGTAATGAAACAGTTTTGACTTTAGTTGCATCTGAAAATTATGTGGAACTCATTGGCGTTTGAGAAAATAAATGCTTAAGGGAAACAATATTGTAATGTCATACATAGTGCTTCCGAACTCCAATAACCTGGATTTGCTATTTAAACACATCCACTCAAAAAAATTAAATATAGTAATAAAATTTAATTTATTATTATGAGAAAAAAATTCTCGAGCATTGCACGAAGCAAAGCTAATTTGTAAGTCCTTGGTGGATGCAACTTCTACGGCCAGTAGTACAAACTGGTGTTGGCTCAGCAATGACTAGGGCACAAAGTAACAAACTAGTATCCACATGATCTAGAGCTCACTGTAACCACACTTTATACCCTTCATCTTTTCTACATGCTACCACGATATGCAGTGTAAATAAAATTAAAATAAAATATCTTGCAAACTCACTACTATTTCATTACCATCATGTTTATCAAGATGCATATTAAACTTTCTTCCACACTATTTCTGCTCAAACTATACCACACAGTTAACACATAACAAAATGAGAATATGTGCCAAAAAGAGATGTCATACATGAAAACAATCATATGGTGACAACGTTAACTGAATTGAGGATTTTTGAAAGTTGTGCTGAAAATACACTTTTTCGCTGGTTTTGTATCCTTCGCCACATGTAAGATTAACATTATAATGGACCTGATCACGTTAGTCTTGCTTTAGTCACATGAAACTATGAAACCGTTGGTCAACATGTTGTGTATATACCTAGAGACCTCAAAAAGTAGGTGTTATTTTTTTTTTAAATTTGTGTTACTTTTTTTTTATGTGTTTTTATTTTCTTGCTACAAAAATGCAGGTTTCTGCAAGACAATTGCACCAATTTCTCATGTGCTCTTTATAATGACACATAATTTCAGAAATATCACTTTATTCGTAAAACCTGAAATTGGCAGTGTTATTCCTATTGAAAAGCGGTGTTTTTTATCAATTTTTATTTCCTTGCAAAAATACTTCACTTCCAAAAAAATATACAGCTATGTTGTTAATACAAAAGCACTAGTTTCCTTTATCAACAGACAACATTGAAAACAGTTTCACATTATCTTACTTAAGATTTTGTATTCTGCCTGACACCTGGAACAACTTTCACAATGCACTGGCAAGGGCATACTGTCTCTAACAATTTATACACAATTATAAAAGCACTGTTTAAAAAAATAATAAAAGTGCCTTGTACGTACAGAAAAAAAAAAATTAGAGAAATCTACCTTTATGTTTTTTAACTATCTGAACTTTCAACAACAGATTTTTTCGTTAGGCCCGCTGACAAAACTTTTTTTTGTTCAAAATGTGTTATCTTTTACAACACATATTTACAGAGACTATGTATGATAAAAATACAGTTAACTGGAAGAATACAAGATTAAAATACATGATAACTCAATTTACAAATATATTCTACATTAGCAAATGCATATAAACACATTTTTCACCACCGCGCCGCTTTGTAAAAAATAAAAAATTGTTGGCTAAAACGTGACGATGCTACGAATGTAAACAAACTCAACAAACTAGTTGGCGCAAACTCCACAGATAATTTGGTGCTTGGTAGACGTGAACACTACAACGGCGGGGTTTCCTACTGAGCAAATAACCATTTGCAGGGCCGTGCACTAGAATGTTCACTCAAAGTGACCCATCATCACTTGCGCTCATGGTGATCAATCTAAGAAATCTACTGGCCAACTCTACATGAATTCGTACTCGGATATGCAAAAACACATAAAATACGTCGCAAGAATCAACTAGGTGACATAAAACAACAATAATTTGCGAAAATACTACAGTATTTTGTACAATTTGTAAAATAGAACAAAAATTTTCCAAAGTCATAATTTTTTGTTTTTTATGTGGAAATTCACGTTATTTTTTGCATTATCGCGTTTGCTAAATTTTCAGGCCTATATAAATACCCGTTTTTACTCTTATGTACATAAAGCAAAGAGAAACTAAATCAAATAAATTTCATTGCACACAAACTTAAATGTCGCACTTTTGATACAATGCTTAGACATGAAACTGCTATTATCTCAGTAACTGCCAACTTTGCTGGGAGATGTCAGTTAGCATGTACCTTAAAATACTGTATTTGTTGGTAGAGGCAGGAATTATTTTCACAGTTTGATTTGAAAAATGCTTATAAAACCGCAAACCAACACATATTTACCCAAATGTTTAGCCTTCAAAGCACACAATTAATGAAACTTCTTCTTGATCTGGATAAACTTTTTGATCACTTTCACAAAAATTTCCCAGCTTCAACTTTAATCTGTGAAACACTTGAAAAATTTACGTGTGTTTCAAATTCAGAACAGTGTTATTTTGTTTACAAATTATTGTCGACAACAATACATGTTCTTGACTTATTTTGAACAGAAGTATGGGTTACTGAAATTCAGAAAACTGACACGGCCTTAAAAATTGTCAAACAAATGCAAAAAATTAGTGATCACTGTTTTCTTTGACTATTAATATTAAGACTTCTACCATTACTTTGGAGTTTCAAAGGTGACGCCATTAGTATGCTTATCTTCCACCACAGCTATCCAGGTTTAATGTGAGTTTTGATTTTTGCATACAGGAAAGGTGGCTAAAAAACAGACATGAGCACATACGAACAAAAGTATTTCTTGGCAGCAAGCTGATATTCTGGTCTCACATTATCACTATATGCCCTCCCATGTGGTGTTAACTGCATTAAGTATGAGGTGAATGGTAAATGGAGGAAGTGGTTAGGCCACAACACTACGCATACATAAACTCCTCCCACTTCAATCACACCAGCAATGCTAGTTTCAGTGCCACATCATAACAAGAATATTTTATTTGAGTGAGGTGGAGAGGTTTGGGTGGCTATAATATTGGTGTCTTGACAGCATTCGAGGGTGAAGTAAGGTGAATGTGGAACAGTACCAGAATGCAAGAGCAAGGAAAACAGGAGATCCTCAAGAAGACCCGCTGGCCAACAATTCTCGAGTGGCCCTGCTGGGAATCAAAACCAGTTTGCATTGGTGGGAGGTAAGAACACTAGCCGCTGTGCCACTGCAGCCCCAATTTTATCGAGATTTAAGCAAAATGTTTCATGAAAAAACAAAAAAAAAATTGTTTGAAACTCATCACCCATATTTTGTTTTCCACGGTTTTACACTTAGTTTTTGGGATATTAAAAGTTTACTTTTGAGAACTATTCTAATATATAACTAGAAATATTTTAAAAACCCACACAGTATATTTTAGAATGTGTAAAATTGAGCTAAAGTTAATATGGATAGGCAAATATAAACTGAAAAACACAGATGAATCAACAAATTTTACTACAAATGAATCTTATTGTTCTACACAATAGCATAAGTAACTTTTCTCGAAATAAGCAAGCTTATTCAAGGCACTGTCAACCTAACGAAACTGTGACACCAGATTGTATTATCCAGGGTATGGTTCAGAGAGCCTTTGCAAGAAAGGCCTATGTGAACCCCTTTTAAATTTGGTGTGGAGGGTAAACTATACTTTTGAGAATTCAGAAAATTCTTTACTGTATGCTCTGGCTGCTTCTTTGTTGATCACATCAGTGATAATGGTCAACAATTATTCATGTTGGCAATATTTTGGTTATCAGATTATCTTTAGATATCCCATATGGATGCAAAAATTGCCACTACAATAAAATAAATCGCTATTAAGACAAACTTGTATTCTGCTCATTGATATGAAGGCACTGAAAACACTACTCAAATATACTATATGAAATAAAGGTGTCCAAAGTCCAAAATAAGTTTCCATCAATTATGTAGTTTAATATTCGGAAACATTTATTTTTATTTGCACTTGGCTTGGCTAACCTGCATAGAATGACTCACTGCATTGAATGAACTGATAGGAAGGATAACACAATACTTTGTAAATTCTAAATTCCCTACATTCCGAGTGCATGGCCCATAGAGAGTAATCGTATTTTACAAGTTTTGTGAGCAAATTTTTTTTACCAGGGTGATGTGCTCTGCTGAGCTGTTCCTTCACTGTAAATTTTTGTGTGTTATAGCAGTGCAAGGTATTAGGAACAATAAATGCACCAGGGTGGCAAAACAGGTTCTCACAAAGTTGGCAGAAACAGTTATCTAGGACTGCCCCCCTTTTTTTACTTTCGAAAACTTGTGGACTTCAATTTATGTATATGAAATTCATTTACGTTCCACGCCCTCTTAATCCAGTTTATTACCGAAACCAGAAATTGTAAACTGTATTAATTAATGGAAAAAAGTAACCAGACTAAAGCATTAAGACCATTGTATTACACTACTAAGTATCAAATAGAAACAGATGATGCACTATTTGTTACTAGTCTAATATATATTTATTTAAGCATGACCATGAAAACAATTTAAAAATTTTCATGAATAAAATATTGAGAATTTGTGTTACTGGTCACAGATCCTCACACATTACTCTCTCCCCCCCTTTCCCCCTTCTCTGTGCACACGTGTGTACGTGTGTGTGTGTATATGTGTATGTATGTATGTATGTGCATGTGGCTACTTTTTAGAGATTTATAATTTCAACTAAATACTGACATAATTAACTTAATTGCTTGACAGTACTAGAAACTTCACATTAATTACTACTTCTCCATTATAAACTTGAAAGGATGAGAAAAATTCCACAACTTATTAACCAATTAAATATTTATGAAGCAATACTGCTGTAACAGAATCATTTCTTTACAGTTCCTTTTTCATTATTTCAAGTCTAACTGAAGGAACAAAAATTTGTATATTATTAAAATACAGTAAGTACTTTATTAAAGTGAGAACACAAAATTTAAAACTTTGAATAACAGAATCCTTTTTGAAAGTTGGTCCTATCAGCAGAGGATGGGTTAATCTGGAACAAGAGTACAGCTAGACTGATGAATCTGAATATCAGGAAACTTTGGTGACCTAAAATTTTGATCATAAGATGAATCTTACAAGCTTGTTTGCAAAAGCCAGGAAATGGATAACAAAAGCACAGATAAATAACAGTATGCTACATTTCAACTTTGTAGCATGAATCTTCTGTTTCAAGAATCCAGTCAACAGTTACATTGATTTTCCATTATACAGGACATTAAATTTTACATGAAGTCAGGAATTTCAGTCAAACTTATAGGTAAATATGCTTGTTGCATGAAATATGTTAAAGAAGTTCAAAATGCTAAGGTATTAAATCTTGCAGGGCTCAATTGGCAGGAGATTCCTGGGTTTGACCTAAGGTGTCGTCAAGTGCAAGTACCAGTGTTTGGTTAATCCAGAATGTGGAAAGGCACCCATAGCAGTGTGCATAGACAGGGCAAGCATCTTCATTTTCAAAACTAATGTGTCAGCTGGAATCAAACTGATAGTTCACTAATACTCACTTCACATGTGAAATTAAACATTAAAGATTGTTAATTTTGTCCCTGCCTGAAAAGGCAGTTATTGCAATAATATCTAACAGGAATTAGAACTCTCTCCCACTGTTCACTAACGCAACAAAGTTCTAAGTTCGAAATGTCCAAACTTAGGACACTTTATTAACTTACCATATTATACCAGATTTTCTATTTTTTTTTTTTTAACAGAATGTAAACCTGAATTATTAAATCAGGTATAGTCTAACAAAAATAAAACTTTCTCTAAAAGAGATACTAAGAAACAAATGATGTATAATGAACGAATGTGTAAAAAGAGAGAAATTTAAGCTATGTGAACAGTAAATGGAACCCAAGAGATTGGGTCTAAAACACAGATAATTAAATGAAAGATTAGAGAGTCGTAAAAAATAAGTTCTATTATAAGTAACATGGGTTTATTTGCTGTAGATTTCCAAGAATCCACTTGCTGGAAAGATTAAGCTATTCTTGAATACAAGTGAGTTATCTATAATCCATTCACGGTTACTTCACACTTTTCTAAAGCCCTGTTAAAGTTCTACTTCCAGGAAATTACTCTGCCTCGCGCAAACCAAGCTTAACTTAGTCTGGAAAATTACACCAAAGGACAATGCACTGCACTCGTGCGCACTCAGTTGTAAAACTATTTTGCATTGAGAACTATTTCTCACTAGGCGTTACCAACACACATGTTTTCTCACTGTTTTTAAATAATTTTAATTATAAATAAAATATTATAATCTATAGATAAAATATAAATAATATTTCAATTTAACAAAAAAAAAAGTTATACTTTTATGAACACAAGTATAAAATGCATGTGATACATGGTCAATTTAGGAAATAACTAAACAAGACGTACATGGTGTGATCTTTCAAAGGTTTGATTCAAACAGTGTGAAGAAACCGTGAATAGACTATAGCTGTGCAGTTCAAAGGCATTAAAAGGAAATGTTATGCACTCTCTGCAATGAGCAGATTGGCAGATTGGTGGCTGTTATTTCTCATACAACTATGTCCTCTTACTGATATGCTAAAACTGTGATTTGGGTGTAACCACAATAGTTTACTGAACAGATTGTAGTTAAGGTACAGAACTCTTTCTATGCTAGGATTCTACTGAATCATTTTTCTTCTACTACGAACATTACAGCATTAAATTTTGATAACAGTCAATGTAGCTCCAATAAATTATGCAGAACTTTGTCCCTGGTACTATTTAGAGGCATACAAGACTAGAGGAGCAGAGGTAAGAGTAGCAATATGGGTGATAAGGGTAATACAAATGTATTCATCAAATATGTTTTGCAGATCAGTGAACTAATGCTTGTGTAAAGTCTGGCAGCAGTTCAAAATGCAGGTGTATTACAGGAACCACAAAGATTACGTAACATGAGCCCAGACATCATTAATACAAAAAAAAAAACCTGCAAATAAAGGTGAAAGGTTTGGTGAAAGAATGTTTATAAAAAAAATTATGCTGCCCATATAAAGACTCTTGGAGTGACTTTTCTTCCATTCAATCCCAACCAACAACTAGATTTGACAGTAACAGTGACAATCAATCCCCCAATATTCAAGTGTGTTTAAAGCAAATCAGAAATCCCGTACCTACAAAAAAATGTGTCCCCCATTCATAAGCATCTAGTCCAGTTTTACTGGCAGGTGAAATATACTGGTAGGGTACATCTAAGGCACATGATGGCAATAACAACTCCTAGTAAGAGTCTTACATATTGGATTTATCAGTTTTTTGCAACAACTTCTATTTTACAAGCTGTATCACAATTTTGTGCATATCAGAGCATATATAACTGCTTTCCATAATTTCTTAATTGTTATAAATTAACTGCTTTAGTTATTTTCAGAATAACTGTCAAAAATAAATATGCTCTATTTTTGCGCTGGCTAATACAAAGGTGACAACAATAGGACAATTCCGAAAACTTAAGGCTCCCGCCTACCTAGAGCTTTTTTCCACATTTGAGACCAAGAAGTGTGGAAGCGATAAGGGTGACACTGCCACGTGCATCAAGTGCACCATCACCACAAAGAGCAAGGCTATAAACATGTTCTCATCGCACTGTGTACCTATGGAACTTTCAGCGGTGACATTGTTTTATTGATGGAAAGTCTGAAGAAAGGTTCAATTCAGGGTCCTTGTGTAGTTTTGTATGCATCTGACACATATATTTTGAGATACAGCTATCTAAGAAGTCATTTTTAGCGATTCTGGAATACTCTGAAATGGTGTTTCTAATTTACGCGAAATCTTCAAAGCATTCAACAACACTAAACAGCCCTCATCTAAAGTGTGTGTTCCTTTCATAGATCAGCACATTGGACACACCGTAATAGATTTGTTAAAAAATGAGTATCTCAAACACACTGCAAAACCGTTCAAGCGCCAGGTAGGCGAAAATCTTAAGAAAATTTACTAAGCAGTACTGTGAGTCCTGTTTGTCAGTAAAACTTAATACCGTATAATGTACTGTCTGGTTACAGTGTGATCAATCATCCATAAGGGTTCTTCTGCCTGCCAAGTTTGCAGACATGGAGTTTAAATATGGAATGAACGTTAAAGAAATTCCTTCTCAATGCATCAGGTTTGAAGATAACTGTTTAAAACCAAAATATATTCAATGCAACTTTTTTTAAAGAATACGGTCATATTAAGAAATTATCAAAAATTGTATTCAGCCTTCATATTTTTGTAAAATGTAAATTTTTATTTAAATTTAAGAAAAAAAAATTAAACATAAGAATTGGCAAGCTTCTGAATGTGCCTATATTCCTTAAGAAATGGCAAGCAGAAGACTTTCTGTTTTACTGTTATCTTTAGAATTGATGCATTTAGAAGGAATTTCTTTAACATTGATTCCCCATTTAAAATCCTTGGTAGGCAGTGCCCTTAAGGCAAAGTTGCAGTAAAAAGAGCATTGTGAAATGAACCTTTTCAAAAGTCGCACTGACTTTCTTCTTTCAGGCCACTGCATGTCGTTCCACACTACAAACTGACAAACATTAAATAGTAACTAAATCCACTATTCTCCGTTTAATATAATTTCAATAAATTTTGACAGTTCTCCAAAAGAAGTGCGGTCACAATGTATCCTGCCACAGATGTTCTGTCTGCGAAGAAAACGATCTTTGTAAACAAACTCTAAGAATCCAATTGCAGACATTGAAAGACTGACAACTTCTGTCCAGTATTTGGCTACTATAGCCGATTGCCATTCCCACCCATTTTATTTTTGTTATGACCACGTAATATACTAGTTATGGTTCTGCTTATTTTATTGGTCGGGTGGGCAACTCTAGTTTATTGTCTTTAATGAGACATGATTGTGGCAAACTTGCATTGTTTTGATGATGCAGTAAAAAATGATGTTCGTAAACGTGCAAGATGCACAATGTGAACATTTTCAGCAAATTTTTCACATGTAAAATTTTTTTAATTTTCAATAAAAATTAATTACGGTAAAAAGAGGCTTTTTTTTAAAAAGGCCAGAAACATTTCAACTATTGTAACAATAATTTTGAAAAACATTTTTTAACAAAACACGCAAACTTACTGTTCACATCATAATTCCTAAACACTTGCCAATCCTTGGATGATTACTTCACTAAAATCACTTTAGTTGGCCACTGATACAAAATCATTTATTTGCCGACTTATTCAATAAACAAAACACTTGAGCCGTTTCTTAAAACCAACAAATGTAAACACCACGGCGTAAATACTTTTTTGTTGGCGCTTCATGGTCAAGGAAAATGGCAGACCAAAGCTGTGTACTTCGATCCCTTTACAAAGCGGCAGACACATAATTTCATTTATTTGAAGAGACTGTTCTAAAAAGGCACCTACAACGAACTGCATTTAATGAAATTCGCAAATACAAAAATAATTAACTGCATATATAACATTCCGACACCACAAACAAGGGATTTTCGCATATAGATAAATTATGACTGAAGAGAGCTCAAAGGCAATGGCATTCACCGGGCAGGTGGAGACATTTTACATAACCATAATGTTTGCATACTTTATTATATTATTTCTAAACGTTTTTAAAGACTTTGCTCTTAACTAAAAAAATTGTACATTATTCTAAAAGCACAATTTAAGCCATAAATGTTGCCATTATCATTAAATTTCAAAATTATAACTTTTAAAGCTGAGTATTTTCTTTGATAAATATAGCAAAGATTACCAACATAATAAATCGCATCCTCAACAACTCTCAGCTGACACAGTACTTTGTAAATGGGGGCGTTTGCTGTTTACATGCTGTGTAGGTTGGTCACAACGTCTGTCAAAATTTATTGAAGTTATATGAAATGGAGAATAGTCAACTATTTTTAACCATATTTTTGCTCCGACGTCAAGAAAAAGAATTACTTTTCCTGAGTCACTGATAACATTATTACAAATATTACTGTTATGTTTGCACTGGCAGGGAATTTTATCAAGGCTGATTTCAGAAAAGTGTCCTGTTATCTGTGAACCAACTGTACAATTCTAAATTTCTTCTGCACAGTCTAGATTTAATTATCTACCTCACAAGTAATGACTGATGAAGGTGCACATAAGCTCAAATGTTTAAATAAAATTGTCATAAAAACAAATTTTTTTCGTAGTTGTAAAGAAATTAGGTACTATAATGTGTTGGTATGAGATTTCAAAGGAAAATGGTTAATTATTTATCTAAATAATGGTTTCTGCAGTTTTATGTACAATGAACAGAAATACACTAAAAAATAAGCTCAAAAATAAAGGAAGTTCTAATCCGAAACAGTATTTTGCACTTGGTTCCAGCATATGCACAAAGTCCTTGCAAAAAAAAAAATGCTAATAACCAATTGTTCTGCCCAATTAAGTCTCCTAAAAATAAAAATTTACGCAAACATTCAGTAACGTAATAGAATTTGCATTTGTCAGACACGACATAAGGAATTATGGCATACAAGGATAAGGATAAGAAAAATAAACATAAAAATCTGGCCTACTCTAAAATTTATACAAATAAAATTATATTACAATATTAGTTTACAACAACACTTGAGAAAGGTAAAAAGAAGCAATACATTGTTATAATAAATTAAAAAGATAAATGTATCAATGAAAAAAAATCACCAATAAAAACTGTGCAGATGTAATAAGATACCTTAATTTGTCACTTTATGTGTATTTTACAGAAAAATTACAATAAAAACAAATCTTACACCTAAGAATACTTTTAACATTTGATAATATTTATTTGCATGATAAGGAGTGGAAAAAAGTTTTTGAATTCTCATAATTACAAAATATTGTCACTGCACTTATTATTTCAGTTGCTACACTTGCAGACATTATCTTGAGGTTCACTTCCACTTCCTGACCACTGTATTCTACAATAGGTTCCACAAATTAATTACACAAATACTTTACACAACTATTGCACAAATGTATTCAACTTAATAAACCTGAACCATAAAAAAAATAAATACAAGGTGGCAAAAAATATTAAAAGTTCAACCTACTGTCCAATTACAGCGTAACCGGTTCTTTTTTGACGATGCTAAATGAGCTCTCAAAGTCATTGACCAAAAAATGCAACACTACAACAAATCTGTGAAGAAGAGAGTTGTAATCACTACCTAAACATTTGGGAACACTGACCACATCAATTGGCTGAAAATTAAATACAGTAAGTACCCTGTTACAATAGTTTCTATTGTAAGCATGGCAACAGTCAGAGGAAGAGATGTGTAAGTTGAACAGTTTTTTTTTATGATACACACACAAAATACTAATAAATTCCTCCACACGCTTACTTTGCAGCTTGTGAGTTGTGTTAGTCAGTAGGAAAGTCATATTAGCTCAGCAGGCTAGCTTCCAATTTCTTTAGCCTGATATACTTCCTCGTGTGTGAAATAATGTACAACTACCTTTCCAGCAAAGAATATGCAAATAAGCAACTGATATTAACTATGTACTTCACTATTTGTTGATTCCTAAAAAGAAACATAGTAGTATGTCGTTTTATCTTATCTTTAATGAAGAAGAGAAACAAAAATTCTCATGTAACAGACATTTTGCAAAAGGAACCTTAAACAAGGAACTTGTAAAATGTGGACCAACATAAATATTTTCATGACTGCCACATTTGAAGAGAAACAGGCGATGGTGTATCCTGTCCAAAGTTTCAGAACTGAATTAAAATACCATGTTAAAAAATTTCAAATCAATACAGTAGAACCTTTATTAACCGAAACACTTTAAACCGGAATACCAATTAACCAAAACGGCCTTAAAGTATTAATAAAAATAATATACAATTTTAAAACTTATAGTCTACTAATTTTTGGTAGCATATTTACCTATTTTTTCTCTATGAAGTAATTCTTAACACAAAATTCCATTGTGTATATGCAGTTGTTTTACTGCTCATGTTAATTTTTCGTAAAATACTTTATTGACATAAGTAATTAAACCCACAATTGTTTGTGTACTTCGTTGTTTTATACCTTTGAATCTGAAAAAACCTTATTTATTTACTATCCAAAATTTTTGGTATCTGAAATCAGTGTGTTCCCCTTTGTTTCGGTTGACAGAGGTTGTACTGCAGTATTTTTTTATGGTTGAAGAACTTGAAAAAGAATCAGAACCAATTCCAGGTTACTAGAAAAGTACATAAACCTACAAATACATGCACTGTTCTTCACAGTTTTTAAAAATGCATTAAGGTTTTCCAAGCATCCTAAAGTATTTTGCTATATTTTTAGCATTTTAAATACTTTTGGCATAATAAAATACAAAAAAAGGAGGTATTAATTTTTATAACACCATTTTAGAAAACATGGCAATTTTAAATATGTATTCAATGCCAAACACAATTTTACATACATACGTAATATTTTGGCTGCGGCTCAAAATTATGTTCAATATCACCAGAATAGAATAACGAAAATTAAGTGAAAATTAATGTTGTTCACCTGTCCTTTCATTTTGAGCTTCANGTTCCCCTTTGTTTCGGTTGACAGAGGTTGTACTGCAGTATTTTTTTATGGTTGAAGAACTTGAAAAAGAATCAGAGAACCAATTCCAGGTTACTAGAAAAGTACATAAACCTACAAATACATGCACTGTTCTTCACAGTTTTTAAAAATGCATTAAGGTTTTCCAAGCATCCTAAAGTATTTTGCTATATTTTTAGCATTTTAAATACTTTTGGCATAATAAAATACAAAAAAAAGGAGGTATTAATTTTTATAACACCATTTTAGAAAACATGGCAATTTTAAATATGTATTCAATGCCAAACACAATTTTACATACATACGTAATATTTTGGCTGCGGCTCAAAATTATGTTANATATGTATTCAATGCCAAACACAATTTTACATACATACGTAATATTTTGGCTGCGGCTCAAAATTATGTTCAATATCACCAGAATAGAATAACGAAAATTAAGTGAAAATTAATGTTGTTCACCTGTCCTTTCATTTTGAGCTTCATAATAATAAAATTCATATTAAAAACAAATTAAAAGCAAAATTCTAACTGCAGGCAAATCAAATGTCTAGTTTCCAATAAAATGCTCAATGACATTTCTGTGACAAACACTTTAGCTTAAATAAAACCCTGTGCTTAAGTAACTTCTCAAAGTTAGTATGTTACAAAATTCAAAGTTAAAAATTCTTACAATTACACAAAATAAAAAGTTGGAAGTTATTTTGCCACTGGATTTTTTTTTTCATCAAGCTAATATTCACATTTTGTTAAAAGCACTGTAAAAAATAATTGAAATATTACAAAAATTTTAAGTCTCTTGAATATCTATAAAGCAAGTATCTAAATGCAGCAAGTAAGCACAAGTGGAGAACATTTATGAAGCAGGTATTCTTCAAGTTGCTTGATGACATACCGCTGGAGAGACAAATGTGTTTCCAACACAATCGGGCACCTGTAAATTCAGCTGGTCATGTTCATGATTACCTTACTGAGACAAGAAATAATTGACAAAGTGGTTTGTGGGAATCTTTCGGCTAGCATCCATAATTTCCAGACTTCACTACTATATCCTCATTGTTCAACATGACTCTCAAAATGCCAGCCACCTTCTCGGAGATATGCCAAACTATGGTTAGCCAATGTAAACTGTGCACCATACGGTGATTATTAATATTTAGAGTACTTATTTCACCAGGTTCGCATTATCAATAAACTGTTACTTCAAAACGCTGTATCTTCTGCAACCCCATTTCTTTGACTTTTTAACTGAAATACCATGTTTATTAACATAAGAACATGAAGCATGAACAAACACACATATTTACACGCTCAATGGTTTGCTCATTTAGAGACATACTAAATGCTCAAATTCTCAGAACCTTTGTACTAAAGAAAGAGCCTGTATTAACTGAAATACCTATTCAGTAACCCAGAATTGTTTCCAGCAACACAAAAATCATACATGATCAGTCTTGGCATTGCCCAACTGCTTTAGTTCTCTGCAGTGTTGATAAAAATTTAAATTTCACATGTGGACAGAATTCTTTCCAAAATTGTGACAAAGTAATGCCGGTGAACCTGCAAGTACACTGCTTTTGATAAGAGACAATTCTGTTGAAATTAAAATACACAAAAAGAAAGAAAACAAAAATTTTAATTTATCTTTATGCCAAACAATACAAACACCTAATGTATATAGATTCATTATATATTCACACACTCCTTGCGAGAAACAACAAACCAACAGAAAGCAGTTTCATGGCGCAGTATGCATTTGCACTTGATAAAACGTTTTCATATTTTTAACGATGTTAGGAAGCGTAGGAATCAGTCTGCTGAAGTATCCTCAACCCATCTCGTCGCAAGTTGCCTGCACAAAGAACACGGCCTGTCGCACAGTCCCAAGCCGTCTTCATTCCACCAATTTGGACATCATGCTGCTCCACGTTACCTTGCGAGGCTGGCACTAAAGTCTCTACATCACAAGAATAAGAAATAGGCCCATTCGAGTCAGTAACTACAAGTCATAGAATACAATGGGAATTAAAGGTAATACACACAGAATTTAGCCTGTATCTTTATGTCACAAGAGTCGTTGCTACTCACTTTTCACATAAAAAAAAATTAACATGAATTTATACTTTACAATAATTATGTTTAAACTTCCAGCTTTCAATCACACCAAGTTCACGCTCAATTACAGACAATTTCCAGCAGCATATTTTTGGAAAGATGAGACATCACATGAGGTAAAATAGATATACAGAATGAGTACAAAAGAATACCCCAACTTTGAAGGTCTACAATATCAAAACCAAGCAACCTACAACCTTGATTGACCAATCAAATGAACCGTGGAACCGTGAAGTTTCTTTACCATACATTCATAAATGTTCAATGTGACCACCATGAGCGGCCCGAACGACATCTATGCGAAAAATCAAATTCGTCCAACGCTCTTGTCAGCATGTCCAGTGTTACGGTTTGGATGGCGTCCGTAACTCTCAGTTTGAAGTGGTGTGGGGGTAGCGAGCTCGCATTCGACACGTCAATGGGAAGGGGACGGTCTGATGTTTCCTTTATGTGCCGAGAGATGACACTGGGAGCGTCTGTCGTTGCACTATGAGCGTGTGTTGTGTGTTAGTCCGAATCACGATGGCGACGGAACAACAGAAGGCGTTCTGTGTTATTCAGTTTGCTAAATGTGAATAGGTTACGACTGCTCAACGTAAATTCCGTCGCAAATACGGACGTCGTCTGCCCGATAGGTGGAGTATCGTACGTTGGTTTCGCCAGTTCTGTGTCACAGGGTGCCTTTGCAAAGGCAAAAGTTCCGGGCGGCCGCGTGTGTCCGAAGAGAATGTGCTACGGATTCAACAAGCTTTCGTTCGCTGTCCGAGAAAATCAACTCGACAAGCTAGCCGGGAAATGCAAATCCCTCAATCGACGGTATGGACAGTGTTGCGAAAGCGATTGCTGTACAAACCATACAGGTCACAGCTTGTACAGGCTCTTACCGAAAGGGATAAAGAACTGAGACGTGATTTCTGCGCGTTCGTTTTTGCCCAGACGAGGTAGACGATGCCTTCATGTCTAAGCTGGTTTTTAGTGATGAAGCGACATTTCATACAAATGGTTAGGTGAACCGGCACAACGTGCGGATATAGGGTCAGGAGCCTCCAGATGAAAACACCGAACACGAGTGCGCTTCCCTCAAAGTGAACGTGTTTTGTGCTGTATCCAAAGACACTGTTTTCAGACCTTCCTTTTTTCACGAGCCCACTGTTACTGGAATCCCTTATTTGGACATGCTTACAGAGTGGTTGTTTCCTCAGTTAGAAGAGGCGGTGGGGGACTTCATTTTCCAGCAGTATGGTGTGAGATGTCGTTCGGGCCGCTCGTGGTGGTCACATTGAACATTTATGAATGTATGGTAAACAAACTTCACGGTTCCATGTTTCATTTGATTGGTCAATCAAGGTTGTGGATTGTTTGAATTTGATATTATAGATTTTCAAAGTTGGGATATTCTTTTATACTCAACCTGTATGATTGTTCAGATAATAAGTTAGCCATGTGCATGAGGCCAGACTCCTGACGACAGTTTTAGGCAATGCATGTGCCACAGTGAAAGTCAGAACACAAAAAATGTTGAGACAAACAGCTGAGAAGAAACTTAATAAATGATGACTGGAAAACATTTCGCAAAATTTACTTTGATACACTACTATAATTTTTTTTACCAAGGATAACTACTATTATGTTAAATGTTATTAACAATGGATTGCTTATAATGGAAGCGAAGTCAAAATATATGCACCAAGCAATTCACACCACCCCTATAAGCCCTTTTTCTCTGGAGCAACACGACATTGGGGGTTTACGGAAAAATTATGATTACTGTACACTATATGAAGCATCATTTGGTAATAATTCCGTTCCCTAGAACATACCAGTAGTAGGGGTACAGGGAGTGAGATTTGAAATTTCAAATGGGAATGAGGGTTGTTTAAGGTATTGTTGGATAGATGTTCTAAAAGGAAATAACATTTACTCAGAAAGTTTTTTCTGACATGCATAGTTTACAAATAATCAATGCAAACTGGACAAACTAAACTGTGTGCCATTACGGTATTTCCGGTTGGAGTGTGAGACTCGCTTTGATACTAGCAGTGACATGTGTGCCATACTGCAAGGAACCGTTCAGTAGTTATTAGTAGATTGTTTCCGAGCAAAAGTGGTGAATAAGATAGCACAATGCACCAAGTAGATAAACCATCAACCACTTACAGGTACTGCAGGTTTTGCACGCAAGGTAACCGACAATCGAAAGTTGGTTCATTCTGAAAGTCATTCGTTATACAAGATGAGTATAAAAGAAAACCCCCACTTTGAAGGTCTATAATATCAAAACCAAACAACCTACAACCTTGATTGACCAATCAAATGACCCGTGGAACAGTAAAGTTTGTTTACCATACATTCATAAATGTTCAATGTGACCACCATGAGCGGCCCGAACGACATCTACGCGATAATCAAACTCGTTCAACGTTCTTGTCAGCATGTCCGATGTTACGATTTGAGGTGGTGAGGGGGAAGCGAGCTCGCATTCGACAAGTCAATGTGAAGGGGAAGGTCTGATGTTTCCTTTATGTGCCGAGAGATGACACCAGGAGCGTCTGTCGTCACACGATGAACGTGTGTTGTGTGTTAGTACGCATCACGATGGCGATTAAACAACGGAAGGCGTTCTGTGTTATTCAGTTTGCTAAATGTGAATCGGTTATGGCTGCTCAACGTGAATTCCGTCACAAATACGTACGTCGTCCTCCCGATAGGTGGAGTATCATACGTTGGTTTCGTCAGTTCTGTGACACGGTGCCTTTGCAAAGGCAAAAGTTCCGGGCGGCCGCGTGTGTTCGAAGAGAATGTGCAACGGATTCAACAAGCGTTCGTTCGCTGTCCGAGAAAATCAACTCGACAAACTAGTCGGGAAATGCAAAACCCTCAATCGACGGTATGGACAGTGTTGCGAAAGCGATTGCTGTATAAACCATACAGGTTACAGCTTGTACAGGCTCTTACTGAAAGGGATAAAGAACTGAGGCGATTTCTGCGTGTTCGTTCTTGCCCAGAACGAGGTAGACGATGCCTTCATGTCTAAGCTGGTTTTTAGTGATGAAGCGACGTTCCATACAAATGGTAAAGTGAACCGGCACAACGTGCGGATATGGGGTCAGGAGCCTCCACATGAAAACACTGAACACGAGTGCGCTTCCCTCAAAGTGAACGTGTTTTGTGCTGTATCCAAAGACACTGTTTTCAGACCTTTCTTTTTTCACGAGTCCACTGTTACTTGAATGCGTTATTTGGACATGCTTCCAAGGTTGTATGTTGTTTGGTTTTGATATTATAGACCTTTAAAGTTGGGGTATTCTTTTATACTCATTCTGTACATTGCAACCATTACTTGTGTGTTGTTTCAGTGTTAGAAATCATCTGTCAGAAGTGTTGCCGTCTGAATGGAATGCCATTTAAAACGAAGCAGCATTTTACATGCTGATTATACTACGAGAATGTCGTCGGAGCTGCAGAGCAGCTGCCTGTTTGTATGCAGAGAGATACTCACAGTGTGTCCAACGCTCGTACAATGTCTTCCAGCATCTTGCATGTTACGTGCGCACAACCGGGCTAGTGCAGCCGACACACAACGAAGGTCGTCGCATCAGGCGACCTATGAGAGTCGAGAGGGCTGTTTATGTACTTGCTGCCATGGTAGTTAATCATCATGATTCTACATGGAGAATTGCCTGCGACCCAGGATTGACCCAAAGTACAGTGTGGAGAATTCTCAATGATAATCGTTTACATCCATACCATGTACAGATGCCCCAAGACCTCGTGAAAACGACTTTTCTAAGCGCACTGATATCTGTAATTGGTACCTGGGCAAGGACCATGCTTTCCATTGCAGCATTTTGTGGACTGATGAGGCTACGTTCAGGAGAAATGGTGATAATTCACATAAATGCCCATTACTGGTATGCAGTCCACCAATATTGGCTACAATAAGTGGATAATAAGCATGTGTGGTGCCTTAATACTTGGTGAGGCCTTCTCGGAAATTGTGTCATAGGACCATAATTTTTTGAATGGTGCAGCTTATGCAGACTTCAGGATGGCTGTCCTACTCACTTTTCACGCAGAGCTCGGCTAGTCGCTGACATGTTATTTCCCAGACGGTGGATTGGATGAATGGGTTCTGTGGCTTGGCATGGCATGGCAACCACATTCTCCAAACTTGACCCCAAATGATTCCTTTTTGTGGGGGAGAATTAAAGACATCGTCTACCGCGTTTGTCCAACAACGAGGGAAGACTAAGGACAGAATCAGCGCCGCATGTGGATCTCTCAGCTGTGCTGAGGTCCACTGAGCACCCACGAATGTAAGAAGGAGAACAGGGTCGTGTCTGATGCAGGGGGGTTGACATTTTGAACTCTTATGAAGAGTACTGTGTGCGAACGGGTGTGTCCAGTTCCCAATTCACAGTGGTTCTCTCACACCATACCAGTATTTACAGTAAACCTGACTTCCTTTTGATTGTAAACTAGGTATGCACATCAGAAAACATGTTTTGTTGATATCCTTTTGACTGAACGTACGACAAATATGTTTTCGTTCATTTTCATTAGATTGTGCATAAACTACGCACATCAAAAACCATAGGTATGCTTATATGCTTTATTTATTTATTGTGCGTAAACTATGCACGCCAGAAAAAAACTCTTAGTAAATGTTGTTTCCTTTCAGACGATCTTTCCAATTATACCTCATGCGACCCCCGTTCCCATTTGAAATGTCAATGCTCACCCCCCGTACCCCTACTTAAGGCATGTTCTGGAGAACAAATTATTACCAATCCATGCATCATCTATAGTAATCAAAGGTTTTTCGTGAAGACCTGGTGTCATGTTGTTTCCGAGAGAAAGAGGTGATACGGGTGGTGTGAATCCTGATATATAATTAAACCATTTTGGTATAAGCTACTTAAAAATAAAGTAACAAAATTAACCAGTAGCTAGTATAAATTACTGTAACACTATAAATTAAACATTTTATTAAAGTCCATCATATTGTGATATATAAATTACAAGTTGTTATTTTTTACAGGCACCACACGGCTTATTTTCCTATTGATGCTAACCAGCAACTGTTCTACATCAGAGTAACTCCTGCTCTTCAATCACTCTAAGAACTATACACAATATGAAGTGCGGCTTTGGGAAAATATGATGCTTGAATAAAATAGCACATGCATACTGCTCCTGCCCAAGTTAAGGTCAACATGATGAGATGGGAGCAAGTTGGTAATAGGTGCTGTTAGTGCCCTACCCAACAAACTGCAGCGCAAAGAATGGAAAATGTAAGTTGAACTAAGGGTGAAGTAACTGTGGAAAACACCTTTGGAGGGAATGAAAGCATCTTAGGAAAACCCCTATGGTATTGTGGCATTTATTACAATGCCGAAATGGGAATCTAGTTGATAAAATTCCAGCCCTGCTAAGTTTAAGTTTGATCCAACCCCGAGTGTTCAGTTACCCGAGAATTTGTTTTTATTTTCACAGTCTTTTTGAAAACAAAAATCCCCCTTAAGTGGACGAGATTTTGCTACGATTATTTCTTGCTTCCAGTACTACGAAAATTCCCACACATGTAATTTAAAGGTACACGTATTACTGGTCACATCATGTTTTAGATTAAAAAGTTTAAGAATGTTACACAAGTTGTACAACCCAATACTAAATTATGAAACTGTACTCAGACATATATGGAATTAGGGTTCAAGGACCCACAACTGGTGCCACACACATACACAAAAATATCCAACAATAACAGAAGTAAAAAAAAAAAAAAAAAAAACTAACTGAATTTCTATAGCAGCTGATGAAAAGAGGTTTTTGCCTACTGCTTAATCGCGAATAACTTATTAGTCTTATCATTCAAAAACCAAATATCTGCGCGTTCATTAAATACGTGTAAAGTTTCAATTCTCTGCAAACAAAAACAGCGTGATAGTCATACCGAACACTTTAAACTACCTACTTGATGGTTATATATTATAAATAAATATTTAGGTAAGAATGAAAATATTACATGATGGGGATTTTTTTTTCTGTTGTCATTGAAGTTCACAAAAATTTTTTTTCATGTAGAGTATTTAAATAAACAGTAAATCGAAACTTTAAAAATAGCTGCTTGTTCAGAACAAAAATTTTAAAAAGTAATAGTTTACAAACCAAAAACTAAGAAATCTCACAAAACTGTATTTAGTAATAGAGCCCCATTTTATAATTTTTTTGATTACGTTATAAAATAACATTCACTGCCACAACACACGTAAGTGAAAGGCAGCTACATTACCCCAAGTTGTATGCTACAAGATCTCGAAGAGTTTCTTCAACTCCACCATCAGCTGCCAATCTGTCTTGGCCAAATCGTCTCGGAAATAGTTCTTGCACGCATCTATCGACTGACGACTGATCTGTAATGAAACACAGGAAAGAAAAAAATTAACAATCACATTTCAAAAATCAATGCTATATGTAGAAATATTTAAGCCACTTTAAACTTTTTTAAGTCAGAATTAGTCACCAACCTGAAAAAAAACCAACTGTCAAGAAACTTTTCAAACACAACTCTAATACAATGCACCAGGATTAAGTGTGCATGGTGTGCAAATCTCATTTGTATTTTTTTCCCTCCCCACCCATAATTAAGTGATATTTTCTTCGGGCACGCACAGTTTATTTCTAATCTTTAGCATTGTAATATAAACGATGTTTTTGAATAACATGTCGAAATCAAAATCACACCCTCTATGGACTAATATAAACATAAAAATTGTAGTAACATAATTTTTGGAAAGGTCATCTAATATTTTTAAATTTAAGTGATGCGAAAAATGCAAGGAATGCACACCTATATGTACCTGCTTGCGCAACAAGTTGCATATCACGAAGGCTAACGGAACTGGTTCGTCTTCATGCGGCGACAGCTTGTACTGTACATAGATATAGGCCACTACTAAAATACATGCAGACCCTACATAATCAATATTGCTGCTTGTGTTGTGTTGGAAATAAAATGCAATCACTCCTGGTAGCCTTTACTACTCAGTTGCTGATCTCCCATTGCACATGCACCAACAAGCAACCACTAGAGGCGTCCACGTACCTCGAGTTTATGGTGCCCATGTGCAGGTGCTCTCCGCATGGCACACTACTTCCATTCGCCTTTGTGACACGCAACTTCTTGCGCAATCAGGTACGCATAACTGCAGACTCCGTGCATCATTTTGCCTAACTTCAACTTAAATTTCAAAATACTAGCTAGATAACCTTTCCAAAAATTTTGTCACTGGGACTTTTTGTTTATATTAGTGCACAGATTAAGGCAGTTAGCTAATTAGCTAATTTAGATTAAAAACTCTTCTTATGTTAAAAGTCTACTTACATGTTAATCAATTTAAGTTTTTATGTTAATCATATATTTAAGCTGTTTTCATACTGTTCACATGAAGTTCTGTAATAACTCTACTATGGTTACATGTAAGATAAGGCTGTTGCCTAAGTTCACCACTAAACTTAATAAATGATAAATAAATAAATACACAAAAGTGAAACACACAGGAAGAGAGAGAACATGAGTAAGACAAGATACATTTTGAGGACAATACTGTTTATAATGCATGATACAAAAATATAATAAAGGACACATTCATTCCAATTTTATTTCAATGACCACTGTTGAACTGCAGTACGAGTTTCCACATACAGCACACAAACTCTTCCCAGGATAACCACAGCAACAAAAACTGGCATTTGAAGCCACTGTGCACAATATTTAACTGTCCTGAAAGATGTGAAAGTTTTTATATAAACCTAGTGTTTCAGAATACTATTTAAATCAAGGGCGTAGACAGGGTTATTTTTCTGGTTTCAAACCCCTCTCCTCCTATTCCAGAAATAAGAAGGACACATTAAAAACAAAAAATACAGTTAGTTACCAGTAAAATAAGACACCAGGTAAAAAAAGAGTATAATAAAACAGTAAAACAAAATATAATAAGAAAAATAGAAATTACAAGTGTCTACACCTATTGTTGTTCTCGAGCTGAAATTTTTTTTCATATGCACTGTTTTGTCAAAGGAGGACCCCTGCCCCCAAATTTCTGCCTACGCAACTAGTTTCAATTACAGAATAACATTGTACATGTAGAAGGTACTGATTAGCATTATCAACACTAAATAAAGACCTCTAGGTGGAATGCAATAAGACGAGGCATCTCCGACCCTTCAGCTGAAAGATGTGTCTAGTGTCAGAAATAACATTCTGGAGGGAGGAAAAAAAGAACTTATGTATTGGTGTAGGTGAAGTCATCTGGGATGATGGCAGGTTGTTTCCCGCTAACCTGACACCAATACGTACGACACTCCCAGGATACAACATAGTCTGCAAAATCAGTGTTTGTGTCTATACATGTATCTCAATAAATTAATGTTCTGGGAATACAACTTTTTTTTAAAGAAAAGTTAAAAATAATAATCTGCAATTAATAATTTTTACTTTTATCCTATTAAATATATTCTAATAAAAAAAGTAATGGAAATGTATAAATATTCTATTTTTAGGGTTTTCTTGCAGCGTTTCCTTAAGGGAAAGGAGCAAAATACAATGTGGCATCTGAAGTTTAATCGATTGGCTTACATTGTGTGTAACAATATCCTACTATTACAGATTTATTTTGAGAAAAATTAAGCTTTCCGAAAATTAAGGACCCGACGCATTGCTTCCTTATTACCTGACGTAACCCTGAAGCATTACAATTTTTTTTAATAGGGGTTCCCGTTCAAGCCATTGATGCATGCAATTTTTCAATGTTTAAAATTAATTAAACATCGCACATTAATGCATTCCAAGTTTTACACTATCTGCTTTATACATTTTAATATGTATTATTTTGAGTTATCATACAGAGAATATTCAATACTTTGTCCACTACAAATGTAAAAGCGTGGACATAAAAACGTTATTTGATTACGACAATTAAAGGGCAGAGTGCTAGCAAGAGCTTGAACTATATAAAAAGCTTACTTGAAATGTATATGTTGAAATTATTATGAAATAAATTTTGTACAATTTCATCAACACCAAAAAATGGGTTTATGTTTGGCTCGTGGTCACAATTACTGAAAAGAAAATTGCATACATTACATAGGTCAACCCACTAAGCAATGTTTTTACTTTCATTGGATTTTTATTTTGTTATGATGTAACATAAAACATTTGTTCTGTAATAGATGCTGCGACAATGTGCGTGAACTACCCAAGTCTCCACAATTGTGTTATGAATGTACTTGCAACTGAACTACTAAACTTCCTACACACTGTTGGGCTCTTAATAGGCATTTTTACATTCTAGTTATCATGACAACTGAATATAACACGATTCCGACTTGTGACAATTTTCAGTGCCTTAAGGCTTGTCCACAATCAACGTGGCTTGACACAAGATAACATAAGCAGCATAGAAATTACGTCCACCGTTCATAGTCAGCGTTAATAGAAATTTGAGCAGTTTTCCTAGCCAATCAGAATAAGGTATGTAAATAGGCAATTATTTTTTCATATATGGAAATTTTTACAATCTCGGGTTGGCTACATTCGCTTTCATTGTTTTGGTTTTTTATTTAGATAGGCTATAGGGAACTTAGGCGGGAGGAAATTGTTTGAAAATGGTGGATGATATCAGATTGATCTCGTACCTGCAGTTTCCACATGCTGAATGTGTTGCAAAAAACTCTGTTGATGGCAGGTAAAGATATTCATTCGAGTTACAGCTGGAGTAAATACACAATCTTTTTTCGTGTGTTTAAAAACCATTTGACGATAATACTTCCTATGACGTACCTCGCTCTGATTGACGGGCATTCAAATCCTTCCACAAAAAGATGAAAGATGACCATCATTACGCCAAACACGCAGGTTATGCCACACCACAAGCTAGTTGTGGACGGTGGCATTTAAACCACGGTTGTTACTTTCTTGTGCGACGTATTACGTCAACGACACATCGGCTGTGGATGAGCTTTTACAGGTAACACACAACTTGAATGGCAAAGATGTTCAAAGTTTTGTATCAACTGACAGGAGAATGGAACCTTACGCAGAGTTACAGTTGAAGCACTGAATAAACTGCATCGAACGTCGAGCCAACTTCCTCCTCCTCCTCCTCCTCCTCCTCCTCCTTCAACAGGTTCAATTGTGTTGCAAACCAAATAATGTATTTTGGTGGCCAGCACCTTTAAAGGCTGTTGCCTGGTTAGAAATCAGTGAGAATTTGGTATAGAAAAATATACAATAGTGAAAATTAGTTTTTTTTTTTGGCGTTCCTGTTAAATATACACATATACCACCAGGAGCTTCTTTGTTATCGAAGCCTTTTTGTAACTTTATATAAACTGTTTCCTGGAAAGATCAGAAAACTTCATAATTAAATAAAAATTACTGAAAACCAAATTGTTATACTTGCCTCGATACACAACTTGAGAGTATCATTCCTCACACTTTGGTTTTTGTTTTGAGTTTATACCTTTAAACTTGGCTTCAAAAAACCGAATTTCATTAACTTGTATTTCCCTATACCGAAATCTCACTGCTTTCAAACCAGGCAACAGCCTAAGAAGGAAGCGGTAATTATTAATACCGCGTTACTAGACACAGTTCCGTGATATGAAACAAGGTAGCTAGGTATAGAACAGCTTCAGTTTGCCGGTGTTGCTTTCCTTCGATGATTCTGTGCGGACAGTATAACAGAAAAAAACGAGAACTTCATTGTCGTCGTTTTAAAATCAAAAGCAAGAGTGTCTCATTATGACGTAAATAATCACTTAAAATGTGAGTAAACGAACAACATTTACATTTTAGTTACTCAAATATTTAACTAAAAATAACACATTCCAGGCTTTCTGATGAAACTACTAAAACTAACATTACCCCTATATCCTGAAAATGCAAACATTTTGGCCCAAAGGAGTTTATAAGTGTGTCCAACAAGTAAGCACTAACTGTTCCAGCTGTTCATTTGGCGCACTTGTGATTTCCAATTCCTTTGGTTATATTCAGCTAGCTTTACGACCAAAATATTGCACCACTAATGAAAACATTTTCAATAGTTTCGTGGTTGTTGTCAACTGCTGAAATATCAAAAAAGATACAGGCCTATCACTAAATGTTTTCAATTATAACATTCTTTGCATGAGGTACCAAACGCTATTGCATATTGCCCCAAATTTTATTCTAGCACAAATTACATTCTCTGCTATATGTGTTTCCTTGTCGTTATTTGGCAAATGTATTTTGTCAAATTTATATATGGTGATGAGATTCACCTAAGC
Source organism: Clitarchus hookeri (assembly GCA_002778355.1). Lineage (NCBI taxonomy): Eukaryota > Metazoa > Arthropoda > Insecta > Phasmatodea > Phasmatidae > Clitarchus > Clitarchus hookeri. The sequence goes on along the minus strand of NQII01000846.1, from coordinate 265,667 downwards.
CCACATACACTTAGTACGCTGACCTAACCTAATTCCTATGTAATTCCTATCTATTTATTTTACATCAAGATCTAAATCAGCGTTTTATATTTCTTTACTACGGGAATAAAACTGTCACAAAATTTACACACTGCTACATATTAATTTATTTGATGAATATATTATTATTTTCTTTTTATTATGCCGTTGAATCTCTATTATTTTTTCACTGCGACATATTCTCTCTTACACAACTAAACTCTAATGCATAAAATTCGGGTACCTAACCGTTATGAATTTGCATGCCGGTAGCTGCACGGATGTACAAATAAATAAAAGAAGAGCAATCAAAGATCGAAAAGAGGAAACAGACGTACGAAAATCTTAAATTTTGAGTTTATAAAAATAATGTGTGTGAGGAGGGGGGGGGGGAGATAATAAGGACCAGATTGAATGAGAAATAAAGAAATAAAGAGGGAGAAAAATTACTTTTACATTAATTAACAGACGAAGATTTTCTAAATACTTGCAAGTACGGAAGAGCACTATGAAAAAGGGACTTCCCCCCCCCCCCTCATAAATCAGGCGTCTGATAACCTTGCCCTTGTGTGAAGCGCAGTACGTTAGACCAGCAGGCACATTGTGGAAGTGAGCACTTTTGAACCATTGAAAAATGTCACTGCCCCTACCTGCACATATCTTAACGTTGAATCAGAAGTGTTAGGTAAACAACTGTGAATACTGAAATTATTTCTTTTGCTTCCTGTTTTTTTAATGCATGTAAGTGTAAGAATTAGCAAATTTATAAAATATTTTCTTTTCTATTAACTTCACAATTTAACTATACAGACGCAAAAAAAAAAGTGCCCTGGCCCGTGACAATGTTAATTTTATGTATAGTGGAAGAATACACAATATATGTATTTTTTTAGTGAGTAAAGCAACATCACGTAAGTCGTCTTCAGAAATGAAATATTCAAATGAAGGCAACAGATTACTTCTTCTTTTTTCTCCTAGAATTCTGTTGGCTGAAGGTTATACGTACACGACACGAAATACAATATTGCCACTTCCTTCACGTCTACACGCAACACGCTCCACTTTCACGTTTACGTAAAACTTTATCTTTTTGGGTGCTATATTATGTTTCATTATAAGCAGACAACCTTTGTGCACTGAATAAATGTGTCAGGTAAAAGCGTTGTTGCTTTTCAGATTGTGGGGAGGGGGAATTCAAGTTATACAGGTGTATTTGTGTTTTAACATCGATGTTGCAAGTACAGATTGCCAAAGTATGGCGTTCGTGATTTATACAAACTTTGAAAACGACCAGGAATCGAAATGTACTTGAGAGATGTATACATGTTTTTCGTGATTATTGGAATAAATTGCATGTAATCAACTTTGATCTGCTCGAGAAAATTACATTGTTTCGCGAAGTACTAAACGTTGCAAACGTAATGGTAAATATTCTGAATTTATTGCAAGCATTTTTATACCTCTGAGAAACATAGTTAATGAACTGTGGCAATGTAAAGTAAATACTGTGTAAAGCTCCCTAGATTTTTAAAAATTTAAACCAAAATAATCCTACTTTAAGGTTTATTACTCTTCCGCCCTCATTTCCGAAAGAAAATTATATATGCTGTAAATAAAGACGTAAGCAGATGACATCGTAAAAATAAAAACAAATCCATAAGAAACAAAGATAACACAACAATGTCCCATCCCTACTGCGATTGGCCAGCGAGATCAGGGAGTGCAGAGTCACGTATCGCGTATCACGCCAAATCTTGGCATTGACAAGCTTTCCTTTACGTGAACGTAAACGTAAAACGATCATGATAGGTCTAATAAAAAAAACCCCAGTCGATGTGTAGACGGCTTACGTGAACGTGTTACTTGAAACGTGAAGCCATCGTAATCCCGGCCTTAGTCGACTCCGTCACGTGGCTTTGGCAGTTCAAACGGGGAAGACAGCCGTTCATTGTAGCGACATTGAGATGCTTACTGCTCAGCTGGCATGCGCGCTTTAGCTCACGTTCCCTCAACCATTTTATATCCCCCTCAACCCCTCACAACGTTCCAGCCTCGAGTATTTCGCGGACTGATTCGGCAGCAGGCCTCTATACATTCGAGACACTGGCGTTTGCTTAAACGGGGCGTGTCTAAAGTTGAGTTGAGAGATTTGGGAAGCTCTTAACAACGGGGTCTTGAGAGCCGATGAGGGTGAAATGAGATGAGAATGGAGCAGCGCCTGAATGCAATGGTGGGGAAACGGGAGATCCCCGAGAAAACTCACCGACCAGCGGCATCGCCCCGCACGATTCCCACTTGCGAAAATCGGGGAGTGACCCGGCCGGGGATTGAACCTGGTTCACCACGGGGGGAGGCGGGGGCGTGTCTAAAGAACTGCCGTCAAACCACAGGAGAAAACCAGTGTTTGAAGTCTATTCGGAGCTCTAACTGCCAGTTGAAACTGCTAAATCCGGAATCTGTCACTAATCACTTCAGCTGAAAGAACTCCACTATTTCAAACAATAGAAAATCCAATATGATTAATAAATAAGCGCCAGGATTAAAAAACTTGGCATACCTATGTAAAATATATAAAGTACAAATTATTTTGCCGCAAAACAAAAGTATTATCTGTACAAAAAAATTTCGAATGTGGTAAACAGCGAATCTCCGCCTAAACTGCAAGATGTAAGAATATCGTCGCGGTCAGTCGTCTTACCAATTCCATCAGTTGTCAAATTGACCGCTCTCGTATTACGTGTATAATGCCGAAACTTATAATCACAAACGGCAGTAGAGTTTAGTGATTACAAAATACTTCGCGTTCTCAAAAAATATGCATTCTGCGCACGTAAATCTCTTTGCAAGGTTTGAAAGCAAATCCACGTTACATCTACTTTGGCTCTAATAAGTATTCGTCGCACTAAAATTACATAATTGAAAAGTATTTATTAAAAATGAAATGTAGGTAGAGACGTCGTAGTATGAAGTTGTAATAAATATAATCCATAATATTAAGAAAAAAAAAAACAGTTAATATTTTACCGAGTTAATTAATAAAACATCCCGAAACAACCTAACAGTTCTCAATGTAACCTCCAATATGTATTCGTCCGCGCGGAGTAACACACATACCATACGCTAAGCCAGCAGTCCAGCCAGTGCAGATACAGACTAGACGAAGTGAGGACAGTTGGTTGTGGATAGTACAAAGCATAGGGAAGAATGGACTGGAAAGGCAAAGAAACAACAGAGGAAGAAATACGAATCGTAGTACGTCAATTTAATGTTGGCAAATCGTACAAGGAAATAAGTGAAATTTTCTGTAAGCTAACCACAACAGTGAAAAGAATTATATACACGTTTAAACAAGCAAAAACATACCGAAGAGCTGCAAGGAATGGCCGTCTATCTATATTGACTGAGAAGGAAAAGAGAAAGAGACTATTATTCAGAAAAAAGTGCACCGAAAATTCAAGCAGAGGTCGCAAATGAAACAGGAAAGAGTGTTACAGTGAATACAATAAGTAATGTTCTTTACGAAGCTGGTTTTCATGTCATGGACGAACAGCCTCTTGAAAACCATATGTAAACAAAAAGAATAGACAGAAGAGAAGTCCGTATGCAAAAACCAACAGAAATAAGGACTACAAATTTTGGAAAAAGACTGTCTTCACAGATAAGAGTAAATTTAACATTTTCCAGTCCGATGGGAGAGTGACTGCGGAGAACAAAAAAAAAAATGTGAAACGGAGGAAAGGAACTTGACTGTAACTGCCATGAATGCATGGGTGCGAATGGTGTGGGGGACTTACAGCCAACTGGAGGTATCATGGATCAAAATAGCTATCTGCAGATTCTGAAGGACAATGTTGCCAAACGTGTGGAAGATATGGGCCTGATTGGGAACTACATTTTTACTCAGGACAATGGCCAAAGCACACGACTCGTAATACCAGGATGTGGCTTCTGTATAACACCCCACATTACATGCAGACCCCACCTCAAGTCACTTGACATCAACCCGATCGAGCACTTGTGGGAAGTTCTGGAACAAAACATAAGAATACCCATTTCCAACAAACATAGGTAGTTATAGGGGCTTATGGCGCAACGGCTGTTGGCTTTGGTGCCATGGTGCCGTCCGCCATGACGTCACAGGAGCGACCGGCGGCCTCGTCCATCTCCCCC
>NQII01000846.1:250406-261472 GCA_002778355.1 Clitarchus hookeri | reverse complement strand
TCGACATTTCCAACCTTCGGCTGGCCATTCCAGCAACCCGTAACCCTACAAATAATTTTAATACAAATTAAAGAGTATCGGCTTGCCACTTTGGATTTTTAATAATTATATCGGTTTGGAGTGTCGCTGCAGATCATAATCCCATTTTTTCTACGTTTTTCGAGCAATGTTGCCTAAATCGATTTTAATACAAATTAAATCATTTCTGCCTGTCACTTCGGTATCCAGTGCATCGGGGGACGTATTGAACACCCACTTCCCTCACAAAAACACGTCACAAAAAAAAATATTTTAATTTAAAAATAGGTTGAAACAATTAAATAATTTCGGCTCGCTACCTCGGATTTCTAAAAGTTCCAATTGCACTTTTAACTGTTAATATTTTTGTCAATGAAAACAAATATATACCTGTATTTTTAAAAAAATATTTTTAGTATAATGCACATATTTTTTTTTTGTTTAAAGAATATATTTAATGAAAAAAAAAAGTGGTATTCAGCTTTGCGTTTTGTGAAAAGTAAACCGGGAGGATGCACGGACAGGCTCGCGACACACCTGTCATAGCAGGCGAAGAGTGCAGGCGACAACATGATGCAACTGTAGGAAAGTAAGGGAGGAAGTGTTGTCGACCCCGAGCTAAGTGCACACGAACTGACCTTGATCGCACGTCAGTTGCTGTGAGGCCTTGGAGCCGTGTATCACTTGCGTATCAAAACGTCGCGTGGTAAAAAAAAAAACTAATGAAATTTGGTTTATTCACCTGCACGCGCATGCCTAAGGATACAGCCTGAGGATACAGAAGTCACATACTAGTGAGCGATAGGAATTTAATGTTCGCAGTAAATTAAAACTCGGCAACGATAATACGTAATTAATCTCGTTTTTTGCTCAAATCTCCATAATGTAATTGAATATGTGATATACTGCTAACCATCCTTAAGGGTCGTCAACTGTCAAAAATGTCATAAATATCATAGTGTAAGTGACATAAAACACAGCTAAAGAAAAAGAACTGCTGTTTACAATCTCTTTTTTTTCGAGCTGCGCTGTGAAAATGAAGTGGTTTTGTTCACGTACTTAAACATGCTGAACGTGTTTCGTTTGTATTTGCGGCTGCTATTATAGAGTAATGTAGCTGTTTTGAAAATGTTTATCTCCTAGACAGAAAAGGCGATGGCAGAAAACACGAAAGAAAAAAAAAACATACGTTATAGGCGGGGAACAATAATTTACATGGCACTCCGATTGGTCTTTATTTAATTAACTAATTATTTCGCGTTCACATTTTGTTAAATATGTAACTTTTTTTCCATTACTATGCTTTACCCACAATATTTTCTAACTACTCCAAACAGAGTATTTACTGATAATATTTTAAATTTTTAAGGTCAATCTTTTAAAAACTGTAGCGGGCAGGGAAACCCCACCACTTGATGTACGCCCTTTCGTTACATCGTTTCAGCACCTTTTCCATCAAATACACATCTGGAAACTTCATCGGCTGGATCTCCTCAGGGTAGAAACCGCCGTGGATGGGTACGTTGTTCAGATCTTCGAGATAGTAGGTCCTCGGAGCGTAGTTGAGTATACGACGCAAACGAAAAAGTTCGGGACTCCAATTCGCTGTGAACCCTTTCTGGAAGACGCCTTTTTATTTGGAGATGCGCACCAGGTCGCCGATTTCGGCGTTAGGTTTGCGTGGGTCCTTCCTCTTCAGAACGGCATACGTGGTCCGAACCAGGGAGTCGTCCTTGACATCTTCGGGCTTCATACGAGTATTTGAATGAATGGTAGAATTATACTAGCGGACGAGTTTCGGTAGTAGCTCGAGTCACCCGTAGCTATAGTCTGTTGGCGAGATTCTGACAGTTCGACGAAAGTAGCGCCAATGTTTACTTTTCGTTTATGTACCCTTTCTCCATCAGCTGGTGCGTCAAGTGGAGGCTGTATTTTTTATCAACACGCTGTCATCTAATCTACTTGCCATTGTACTGTAATGCTAAACAAATTTTAACATATTTTAGACTAACACCTGTCTAAAAAAATTAGTAGGTTATAGGAGTAAAAATATAAAACCTTGCAAAAAATTAAATATTTCCTAACTCTTTTTTTAATTTGTCCGAGACAGTGAATTTGGGTTAACATTTGCGAGACGGTAGTTGTAGCTATTGTCACACTTTGGACGTTACATGTGCCTAACGTACACAATTGTGTACACTGGGTCTCAAAGGGTTAAGAAGTAAGTCCTACAGTAGCTAAATGACGTCATGAAAATCTGATAAAAATTGTGTGCCCCTTACTTTCAAGAGTTCTGGATAAGAAAATGTACGCGATGCTTGTAAAAATCAACATGGCGGCGTGTGAATTGGCGGCGAGGCATGGGGGCGGGGAACGGCCTCACCGCGCCCGTCATGTTGACACGCACTGCACCCGGTGAACGCCGTGGGCGGAGCGCCATCGATCACCATCAATGTCGAGGGGAGGAAAGATAAGGGGAAAGGCGCATATCGGCTTTGGCAACTATACTTGTCTCACAATTAAACGGGCAGCTTTGAAAAAACCTGCTTGGTTTCTTATTTGTGTCTCTTGTGAATTATTTTGTCAACATAAATTATATCATACATATTAAAGGATGTAAGTAGTAGGAAATAGATGTTTTAAACACAGGTTCATGACAGGGACACAGGGACACCACCGAACATTGATAAGAAAATGTCAACAGCAAACGTTTGCATTCCACTGCAATGGATGCCATCTTGGAAGCACGTGCCAACTATTGCCAAAATTTTCCGTTCTCCCTTAAAATTTCCCTTTTCCCTTAAAAAAAAAAACATCAAAAATTCGCTTTTTTTCCCCCTTCAAAATGTTGTCTTGCATGTCGTCTATCCGTTGCGTCACTGCGTCGCCCCACCGCAATGGAATTCGAGAGCGTGAAGTTTATATCGCATTTGGGAAGACTCTGAGATAACCCCTCATTGCCCAAAAAGGAGTCATTTCTCCACATTGTGGGCCCATTGAAATTTTGTAATTTTTTTTAGTGAAGAAAGGGAGCCGGATTTCGAGGTCATCGACACATCTTTCAAATTTTGGACTTAAAAAAAATTTGGGAAATTTTTTGGAAAAGAGGGAAATTTTAATGGTTTTTTTTGGGGGAAAATGGAAATTTTGAGGAAAAAACGGGAAAGGTTGGCACTTGCTGCCAAGATGGCCGTCATTGCAGTGTAATGCAAACGCATGCTGTTGACGTTTTCTTATCAAGATTAGGTGGTGTCCCTGTGATGAACCTGTGTTTAAAACAACTATTTCCTACTACTGATGTTCACTGTAAAATGAGCACTTTTGAAAAGCCCTACTTTAAGATCTACTTGTATTGGGCGTTGTGTATTGTTTGACAATACGTGAAATTAACCTTGCCATGGGCCTGTCACTTTATTTATGCGTCAGTCAGGTAAAACAGTAAAATAATAGAAGTATAGAACAGTAAATATTTTACAAAATTGATATTTCTGTCACTTACCATAACATACCAAGACAGAAAGTAAAATAAATAAATTCAATATTCACAGATTTTAACCTACTATGTACAATTCAACTTTAAGAAGAAATGGAACTACTTTCTTTTTGTCGTTTCCAACTTTACTGGGCGCATGCCAGTCAGCGTACCCGTTAAAATAAACATACGTAGGGAGGGGCAGTGATATTTTTCAGAAGTTGAATTCAAAAGTGCTCAAATAACTGTGAACGGCCTATATAAATATAATATATGGAGGGTTCAGTGCACGACTAGATGAAGTCAATGCAACAAAGATGAAGTCAATGCAACAAAAAAAAAAAAAAAACGTGAGCTCTCAATTAATCATGTATAATGCATTCCAGTGAACCGTATATAATTTCGTCTACTTATTAGTTATATTTAGCACATTAGTTTAAGTATTTATCATAGTTAAAATTTATTTCCTAATTATTTTCGCAAGGAATTTTACCAGTAAGAACAAAAATGAAATGGACTTGGTCTACTTGTGCTCTGAACCCTCCATGGCAGTCCGGAAATTCACCCGAAATATCTCATGAGGTGATTCCTTGTGGAAAATGAGAGAGTTTATGCAATGCAACTTATAACCTAGCTCAGTTCCTACGGGAGATTTTTACACTTGTAAACCACGTTTATAAATTGTATTTTTTCAAACTAAAGGAAACGGCGTGGGAATTAAACAAGCACTCTATGAATAATGTTTAGTGTTATCGAGATCTACAAGATGTTAAAAAACCGGTGTTGAGACTTTCCGCCTTCATCAAAATTACACGGATGGCCACCATCTAACTGCATACGATTTATTTTCCATAAAGTTTTATGAAATTCAGATGTCGTCTTATTGAGTAATACTTCCTACTTAACAAAAAATGTTTCTCTTGTTTCAAGTGCCCTAGATTCACAGTTTCCTTTTAAAATGAACACAAAGTTTTCAACGGTAATAATACAGTGCCTGGCACGTAGGCAATACTTCTCACACGCGGAGGTAAACATATAAATAAGGAATCGATATTGGGCCGACTATACCCGAGAACACAAGTGAAACGAGACAGACGGCGTGTGCTGGACTTAAATGTGTGTATGACTGTAGTGTAGACAGCACGTCGAGCTTTGCATGGGAGGAACTGACCGACATGCATTTGATGTAAGGTGCGGCAGGCTGCACTGGTCTGAGAGCATGTACATAATTTTAACCAGCAGAAATACCCAAGCCGCGTGACCCCTCATCATGTGGCGTTTTTCGTTAACAAATAAGGGAAACAGGTACGTTGACAACAACAAGAATAATAACAATAATAATAATGTGCAGTTGTTTCGTACTTGCTGACTCATTTGAATCTTTATGTGTGTTTAATCGAGATCACAGAAATAAGGCATGTTAGTACGTATGCATAGCATACGGGTGTTACTTAAGTATATATCTTATAATTTAAATCTCACTTAAGTATTTTTAAGAATAGTTGGCCCAATATCGGTTGCTTACGATATATTAACTTCAACGCTTAAAACGCATTGCCTACGTGCCAGGCAATGTATCGTCGCTGTTGAAAACTCTTGTGAGCCTTTTAAAAGAAAACGGCGGGTCCTAGGCACTTGCAACAAGAGGAACTTCTTTAAGCAGGATGTAATACTCAATAACACATCAACATTCCATAAAACTTAGGGCAAAATATCGTATGCCATTAGAGGGTGGTCACCCCTATTATTATTATGAAGGTGAAGGGTCTTAACACCTGTTCTTTCATAGGTGGAATATCTCGAATAACACTAAATATTGTCCAGAGATTCGTAGTTTAGTTCCACGCCGTTTTCAATGTTTTGGAAAAATACCATTTCTAAACCTAGGCTATAAGTTGCACTGCATATGTCTACATTATTTTCCACAGGAATCACGCTCTGAAATATTTAAGATGAGTTTCCGAACAGCCTGTGCGTGTGTGTGTATAAGTTTTCGTAGATTTAATGACTAGAATCCATGCATCGATTACATGTTACTATTACGCCATTCATTACTGCAATGCGAAAAAAAAAAAAACTAGAAACCTATTCCAATGGTTGCCAATTTAAATGCATATAATTTATATTCCCAATTTGCTGTTAATATAATTACAGTACTCCAGCCAATTTTTTACTTTGCATATTTAAAAATTGTTACCAGCTTATGCTTGAACGTGTTAAAATCTGTCGTCGGAAGGCAACAAAAGTGATTGATTTTTGGCCTGCCAAATCATTAAGGTGTAAATTGAGGGCGGCTAACAGTCGCTTACAAATTAAATGGTTACCGGGGATTTGAACTAAGGATTATTCCCACGCTGCAAACTAGCGACCGAACCAGTTTAAGGTATCGCACAGAGGTCGGCGAAGGTTAGCATGGGCGGCACGTTGCATTTGTCACGGAAGCGTTGCTCGGAAGCAGTATATGACGATCGCGTAGAAATGTGTCAGAAAATAGCTGGTTATCGGTTAATGTAGAGTCGAGCAGTCTCCGATCTCGAAACTCAACAGTCATAATTCTTATACAAGGGAAGTCCATTCTGCTAATCATTCCATACCAACACGCAACGTTTCTATCTTCGCTGGGGTTCTCATATCAACCCCCAAATGCCACACCATGACATTTGCTCCTTTCACCACCCATAAACGAGACAGCCCAAAAGAATACGGTGCACATTGGAATGCCACAGGTATCGCTACACGACTGAGTTTCTTCACGCAGCAAGAACCGATACCCGACCCAAAGTCAAGTCAGCACAGCTTCCCTCGCTGAAGGCAAGCAAACCATCGGCGACGATGGCGACCAGGCGAAACGTATGCATATAACAGGGCATCACACACTGCCAAACACGCTAAATACATCGGCCATAACAACATGCAACATGCAGCACATCACATATAGGGACACGAAGGCCACAAATGCATTCGATTCATATGACGTTCTACTTATACACGTTTATTCAGTTCTATACTGTCCGTTAAAAATACGTGCTTGGTATCGCGTAAGACTAAAAGACAAAAAAAATTATTGCTGCTCACATTAGCTGTATTTCCCTGCATTCTTTTAAACTCATTACTGACCGACGTTCGAGTGCTGCCAACTACGACTAAATTTCATGTTAACTTACTGCGGCCTAGCCATCAGGCCGTCAATCAAATGGAAACACAAACGAGCTGAATTTCGTTTCTTCAGACGTGCTACACTTAGATGACGGACTGCGCCTAGTGAGCCGAGGTGACCTACGCACGCTTAGGAGATGGCATGTCCTTATGGTAATACTAGGATCTCTCGGGCGTTCCGCGAAGTCTGTAAGGAGTTTTTTCGTTCACATCCCTATGGTTTTCGTATGGCTAGGCGGAGAATCTGGAAATTCTACTCTTTCAAACTTCCTTTTCGTAGGTCTCTCTTGTTCAGCTTCCGAATCATGTCCGTCGCAGTTTTGTCTGCGCCTGTTTTGTCAATTGCAGTTTCGATTGCGTGAAAAGTTATTGCTTCAATTTCCAGTTCCCTTTTTTATTCGGGATTCGCGAGGCGATTGGGGACTCGATTCGCTCACTCGATGGGACGGCATGCGATATCGTGGCCGACCTTCAGGAGATGGTGAACACACAGGCTGTCCGCGCTCGTTCCTCTCTCGCGGCATCGTATCGCGGCTTACAAATTGCAATATTTATTCTCTAAACTGCGGCAATGTCAAGTTGGTGCGGCCAATCCAATGCAGTCGATACCGTATACTCAACTAGTAAAAAATTAGCGGAATGAATTCCGGGTCCGAAACTGGTGAATCGAGGTGTCTGGTGCACTCGTACATGTTAGTTAAATGTTCCTCACGCGAGTTGCTTGGCGTGGGGAAGTACCATTCGTTCAGAAAATGAGCACAAAGTCTGCCTTGTATATCAGAATTCCAGTATTTTTTAATGAACACACTGCGGAATTCCTCGAATGAATGAATACCTTCGCGTTCCAATTCCCACGAATACGCAGTGCTGCCCTTCAAAATCAGATCGATGTACTGTAGTACTTCGTTGCTGGCAGTCCTATACACCTCAAAGTAACAGGGGGCCACGGCAGTGTAGTGGTCAGACCACTCGCCTCCCATCTAGGCGAACCAGGTTCGACTCCCGGTGGGGTCGCTCCTGGATTTTCGTATGTGGGAATCGTGCCCGATGATACCGCTGGTCAGCGGGTTTTTTTCGGGGATCTTCCACTTCCCGCGACCTTAAATTTAGGCGCTGCTCCATATCTCGTTTCATCCTCGTCGGCTCTCAAGACCTCGATGTTAAGAGCCGCCCAAATCTCTCCATTCCACTCCCCTCGAAGTAACATTCCAGGCATATCTTCTAGAACCGTACGAGACGAACTGGGCATCGCGATATACTGCACCGTGGTAAGCTAAGGAATTACATCAGTGGGCACAGGAACTGTGGAAATAGTCTCGCGATCTAGCTTCAGCGAATTTAAAGACTGCTCTATTTTCAGGACGTGATGGTTGTTCTATTCAATCGCCTGCCTGCCCCAGTCCACTGCGCTACCTGCATTCAAATTATTCAATTGCAGTATATCCAAACTGTCTTGCAAATCTGAGAGCTAATTTTCCGTTATTTTACAATACGCTTGGCGCTGTTCAGATGCTTGATTTATTTTGCACAAAACGTCCTCGATCTGCGGAAATACATTTTCTAGTGCTTGTTTACTGCTGTCTCTCTAAAGGAAGTCAACTGGTTTTGGAACTTTGATCGTACTAATTGCCATTAAGCTCGCAGCCCAGCTTGACTGCACTGAATTTCAGTTTTAAGCTCCACTTGTGCTGACTGAGCAATATTCATTGCGTTACGTATAGATTGTATTTCGGCCTTAATTTCGGACTGGCTATTCTGCATTGCTGCAAGACTGTTTTGGAATTCTGCTTTAGTAGCTTGTCTTATGCATGAAAGTCTTTTGCATTGCTGTCTGACTTGCCTCAACATGTCTAAGAAGTTCATAATAATTAACATTTGATCATTCTGCAGCAAATTTTGAGCCAAATTTCAAACAGGCAAATTTATTTCTGAAATATTACGGAGAATTGTGAGAAAGAGTTATTATACCAGGCATGGATCCACGCCTTGCATGTTGTCTGCTGTATGGCAGATCACAAAATCAATGGCGACACGCTGAAGAAGCTCGATATCACAGTCGTTTTCTTGGCCCTCGCCCGAGTCACGACCAGTATTATTTTCTTTCTCTAAGAGCACAATGGCCTTGCATTTGGCGACAGAAACTATGATAGTATATATTTGACTGGGTACGTTGCCAATTTCTGATTTTCCGTGAAATGACCAAGCATTTGATATTGGTGGACTTGGTTCACTTTAACGAAATAAAGTTTTGCAAGTGATGTTCTCAAGTTACTATCATGATAACTCTATCTAAGGACCATTAGTAAAATTACGAAAGTTACTGACTGAGAAAAATTCTAGCATTGACGTACTGAATCCCGAAGTAACAAATTCACACAGCACAGAACAGTTCGTCCTCTTGCAGCACTAAAATTTCAAACTTGAAGTCCACTCAAAAATTACGTGCGTGTGGAAAATTTTTTTCGGTGACACAGCAAAATAAGGTCATATCAATTGGCCGCAACTAAAACTTAAAATTTACGTCACTCGCGAACGCGTAAAAACGAGGGTTCTGGTTAATTCTTAGTTAGTAAACGACCAGTGAATGTAAAGCTCCAGTCTTGCAGCACAGGTTCGGCGCATGCGAGTGTATAACACGAACTCCGCTCTTTCTTAATGCTTAGTTCATGGTCAAAGTTCCTATGTGCATAAGACATTTTTTTAACTACACGAAGTACTACATTTACCGACTTGTTTTTTCAAGACTTGTTCGAACATAACATCAAAACCTGTTAATTTCTTGGTAGCCACCACATTGTATTCTATAGATATGGTTATGCATCAAGTACTTTTTCAAACTACATGAAGTACGATATGTTCGGAATTGTATTTCCGAAAATAATTCCACATAAAAAACCACTTCTTGGCGCCTCTCAATGGCCATATTACATGTTACATGTACACACAAGTGCGCTATTATGATTTTTAAAGTTAATTACGGCACGATTGACCAAACACAACAGCAGGGCAGCGATTAGCTTGCCTTAACTCATAAGCATGGTATAACCCCGACATTCACCAACTTAAAGGCATAGCTGGGCATCATTCAGCAACCATCGAGGTCAGGCCCTTGATAATCGGATCATAACAGGTCAGTTAAAGCACGAACAAGCATATACGTAGTCATAATCATTAAGCTTGTTTGTAAGCATAGCTGCCATATTCTGGTGATATGCATGCTAACTTTAGAAGTGGGCAACTCTCCAGACTCCTAACAATATTATATTGTGCTTTACGCTGTAAGCTTTTTTATAAGCATAACTGACCACAATTTTCTAACACTGCGGATACAGTACAAAACTCAGCTTGTAAGCAACTCTCCAAACTCTAGCAACCAGATATACTGTTTTATGCCCGGAGCCCTTTTGTAAGCACAGCCGACCACCATTTCGCACCCATATGACCTACGTGCCACACAATGGGAACATAATTGCTCACCTAAGGCTAGTAAACAGGTGAATAACAATTATGACAAAACTAATTTTATACACATATTTGCTCAACATTTTCAACAGAAACATTTAGGAACATGAAACTTGCGGGGAGACCACTGCGAAGTTTGTTTTGTGCTAATGTGTGTTAAATGCATCACGGCAACCAACGGAACACAAAGCGGACTGCTTAAGGAGAAAAATATTCTCTCGGGAGAGCTTGGAGAATACACCTGAAAGCATAAAATTTTTTTCTCAATGTCATCGGAGGCGGTGAAAGTAGGGTACTATGCAGCTGAGTGAGTCTTGTGGTTGCGCGTGTTTACATTACTTCTATACGCACACAGGCATTTTTGTGAAAAATAAATACGCAGAAAACAATATGTGAAGAGAGAGGCAATGATCCACAAATAAAGGTGGTTGTACACACAGCATAAACGAAATCCCTGAGAAAATACCTACACAACATGCGAAAATTTACTCAAAGCAACATTTACATTGAATCATATAAATTGTTGTGACGTCTTCTTACACAACCACCTGGTGTGGGGGTGTCTAGGTTTAAATTACAGTCTTGAAATGCAAGAAAATAAACAACTGATATGGTTCAAAATTAGATACCTCTGTTAATAGTTGGGAATGTTCGATTCCAGTTGAAATTCATAGTTATAATAAGATGAGGATATGATAATGAAACGTAAGACACAATAACCCGTCTTCTAGACTAAAGGTGCCCAGTTCAATCCCTGACCCGAAAATTTTTCAGGCGTGAACAATTTTCTACCGGGGTTATTCTCGTACAACACAAAACTTAAAAAACTTTCCTGACCACACATTATCCAAAGGAAGTTATATACAGTTATACATCTGGAGAGACCATACTGTTGGACTGCCATGTGGCATCACCAGAAGCCAGAGGGCGAAGTACTGGAGAGAGAGAGAGAGAGAGA
>NQII01000846.1:231891-250169 GCA_002778355.1 Clitarchus hookeri | reverse complement strand
GAGAGAGAGAGAGAGAGAGAGAGAGAGAGAGAGAGAGAGAGAGAGAGAGAGAGAGAGAGAGAGAGAGAGAAAGGACGCTCAAAGTATGCGAAAACCATGTAAACTTGTCACATCGTTTCTCCGAAACTGTTCACTCAAATGGTTTCATATTTTGGGGGTTGGTGCACAATTTCTTCCTTATCATCACTAACAGGTCATTAAAAAAAAATCATAATAACGCAAGACAATTTGATTTTGATAAAAAACTAAATTAACTAAAGGCTTGCGCAAAATTCCTGAGAAGTTGAGCGGTAAAAAGTAAGATGTACAAAAGGTTTTATTTATTATTTCTGTTTTAAGACCCAGCTAGGGGACGAAAGTGTTAAGATGTAGAGAGAGGAATAAACATTTTACATGAAGGTTGCCGAATCGTTGTAAAACGCCTGATTTTCACGTAATGGGGTATAAACGTGAATTATAAGGCATCGAGTTTAAACAGTACAACAAAATCGATACACAACAGACATGGACAGAAGTATTAGTACAGTCACAAGTACAAAGAAAAATAATACATTTTGCATACTCTAAGAAAACACGGACATAATTGCACCTCGCAGATATAAATGTTATAAATTATAATCACACGTAAATATATTAATATCATAGGTATTATGTTACTTAAGAAATAAATAGTCTCTCACTACAGGCATTTTAAGCCCAACATATGTAATCGTACTCTAACACAAAACCACACTTCCAAAACAAAACTAAAGCTGCCTCCCTCTTCTTTGTACTTCGTATGCCTGCCTCTGCTGTGAATGACCTCCCTCAAATGTTTGCGCTTGGAATATACAAGTTTACTGGTTGTTCGCGCATTGATGTTACACCATTCTTGGAACAATATTTCCTTCAGTTGCGATTTACTGGATTTATAGCCTAGTGTTTGCTTACTATTTTTCTCTAGCTCACTCCAAATATGCTCAATCAGACAAAGATATGGAGACTGTGCTGGAGTTTTCAGGTATGCGACATATTATATTTAAGTATGTCCATATTCCCCTCTATGAAAACTAGTTCCCCTACATCAAACACAACCATACAACACCAGATCATACATAACACCACCACTGCCATGCCTAACACTGAATTGCAGATCCTCGATGTCNTCCTTCAGTTGCGATTTACTGGATTTATAGCCTAGTGTTTGCTTACTATTTTTCTCTAGCTCACTCCAAATATGCTCAATCAGACAAAGATATGGAGACTGTGCTGGAGTTTTCAGGTATGCGACATATTATATTTAAGTATGTCCATATTCCCCTCTATGAAAACTAGTTCCCCTACATCAAACACAACCATACAACACCAGATCATACATAACACCACCACTGCCATGCCTAACACTGAATTGCAGATCCTCGATGTCAAGTTCGGTCTTGGGCCTCCTCCATACCAAAATGCGGTCGTAATTGTGAAACATCTTAACTTTACTCTCATCCGAGAACAAAACTCAGTCCAAGATGTCCTGATTATTCCCTACAAAGCCATTTGCAAATTCTAAACACTTCTTTATTTTTCCTGCTTTTGTAGAACATCTATCTCGGTACACTGGCTCTTGTCCTNGCCTAACACTGAATTGCAGATCCTCGATGTCAAGTTCCGTCTTGGGCCTCCTCCATACCAAAATGCGGTCGTAATTATGAAACATCTTAACTTTACTCTCATCCGAGAACAAAACTCAGTCCAAGAAGTCCTGATTATTCCCTACAAAGCCTTTTGCAAATTCTAAACACTTCTTTATTTTTCCTGCTTTTGTAGAACATCTATCTCGGTACACTGGCTCTTGTCCTGCACGATTGAGAAGTCGTTCAATTTTCCTCGGTGTTACTTGTCCCTGTACTTAAGCAGATATTGCAGAAGACGTAACTTTTACATCATTCTTGAGCTTTCTACCACTTGCCGTGTTTCCCTGTCGGCCAGTTTCTGCCAACGACCAAACTTGGCCTGTTTATTAAAAATTTCGATTCTTTATATCACTGGATTTTTTTTTTTGCACAGTCCGACGACTTCGCCCAACAATATTTTCAGTTTCAGAATATGATCTGTTTATACGACATAATGAAACAATTATTTGTCACGTTTCCACAGTAGTTGCTTTTCCTTTGTGACCCATTTCAACNTGTTTATACGACATAATGAAACAATTATTTGTCACGTTTCCACAGTAGTTGCTTTTCCTTTGTGACCCATTTCAACGTTCTGTAGACAAATACTCATACCTTACAACAGGTTTGAAGTGCAATATGCATATGTAAGCGACGGAATGTGGCAGGGAATTAGCCTGCTTGTTGTTTCTGTGTTCACTACCAACTGTACGAATACTTGTGTCCGGCTTAAAATGCCTTTATTTCTTAAGTAACTTAATACCTATGATAGTAACGTATCTACACGTGGCTATAATTTATTACATTTATGTCTATGAGGTGCAATTATGTTTGCTTGACTTGTGACTGTACGAATATTTCTGCCGATGTCTGTATTCCTTTAGAACGACACGAAAGAAATACGAAAGCTCGAACCACCTTTCTGTTCCTAAATTACTCACTTCACGTCAAAGTACACTATCGCAATCAGTTGGCGTGGGTTAGATTCTGTGGAGGGACACGAATTTATAAAATTGCTTAAAGACTGTTTGGGCTGAACCAGTTAATTTACAACAGGATTAGGCTTCTATAGACAAGAAAGTAATAGAGCGGTGAAATAATTAGTAAGTTTATAATGGAATGACAATTCTTAGTAAAATAAAAAAAAAACTCAGTTTCACGAAAAAGTTTAGCTGGGAAATAAATAACTGCACGGCTAAGCGGGACATGATCACTCAGTTAAATTATATATCATGTAGATTTATTTAACAAAATAATTTATACTATGACACGTTTAATAAAAATAAAAAACATTTTTAAAATAGAAAGTAAAAAAAAAAAAAAAGCATGAATAAACCGGGAATCTGTAGCCTACAAGGAATGAGGCCAAAATTATTATAGACACCAAATGAGCGGTTTAGAAAGTTGAAAAACATAAAGCGTGAATTTTATAACCTGGATTTTTAAATACAACCGTTTAAATTAAACTAGCAGAACTACTCGGCGTGGCCCGTGTATAAGTGGGCAATGACATACACGATCCCATTTGAGGGGTTTTGGGGGCTCCCCTTTTCGGCCTACACAGTATTGTTATAATTACTCTAAGTCAGTGGGCCGAACCAGGTTCGTTAAGGGATGGAGGTCTTAATTAAATAAGAGTTAATTATAATTTCCTAATTCATTAAAAATAATTACAAAGAAAATACTCTCATCTCAATATCTAACAAGTTGATATCACTTGCTATTTACAAGTGATAAATTCAATCAGTACAATTTAAAATTACCCAAAGATTTAATGTAATTAAAAAAATAAAATCAGTCATAATAGACTGCGTATCAAAACATAATACATTATATGTCCATATTTGACAGTTACAATATTTACAATAAAGTCCGTATCACTTTCATACAGTCTCACCTCAGTCTAGTCCAGTTCCCACTAGTCCGCAATGTTCTAGAGTTCTCCGTGCGCCCCCATGCACAGTAGCCTTCACTCGTCGGTTTTCACACCCTCTCGTCCATTCACACCACAAACACCTCATCCGCCGTCGTCGTCCGCCCTTTTCACCGATGTACCTCGCCGCACTCGAGCATGCCCGGCTACCACACTCAGCAAAATACTTCTACCAAAAGACTCCCGACCCTGGGAAACGCTGCGATATTTATAGGATCGTAGGCCATCGCCCAGAAATGTCTCTAAGTGCCTTGTTGCGCCGAGAGTCCTAATTCCCAAAATATTCTTGCGCATCCTCTAAACTCGTCGGCTTCTAAAGAAGTGGGAAGGAGGAGGGGCTGTGACGCCAACCAGGTTGCCGGTGTCAATCATTCCCCGGCGAGTGATAGAGCAGCGGGCGTGTCTGCCTGGGGAGAAGGGAAGGTCGAGGCGAGTCACCATCCATAGAGCAGGACAGCGCATGGAGCTCGCGTCTAGTGCGAGCGTCAGCACGTAACAGTACTATTATTTTAAGTCCAGTACTGAAGAGCATCCTTGTCAAATCTGGTCCAGATCTGTGAAACGGTATATCATTGTGTACAGAATATAAAAACACAGATACATCCATCCATACATAAACATCCATACATACATACATACATACANATCATTGTGTACAGAATATAAAAACACAGATACATCCATCCATACATAAACATCCATACATACATACATACATACATACATACAAACTTCCACTTTTATAAACAGTATATAGATTACACGCAGATGTGATACATTTTTNCATACATACATACATACATACAAACTTCCACTTTTATAAACAGTATATAGATTACACGCAGATGTGATACATTTTTTTTATGAGATGCTTTACTTTTATTTCCGATATAAATTTAAGATTTGGATGGAGTAGCTAATAAAATAATTGTACTTTCCTGTGGAATGTCACACTTGTAGTTTTTTTTGTTCCAGCGATTACTGCAGCTGTAGACACTGCACGAAATCACCATGCTTGCCGAGTCCTCTGCGAAAAACTCACTTCCTGTTGACTAAAACGCTCTCATCTGTTCTTCTTTCAACCTTTCCTCCCCCGTATTGGCTTAGCTCCCACAACCACTAGGGCCACTTCATACATTTACTATAACAATCTCCTTGGATTAGCTCTGGCCTTTGTGCTGAACATCACTAACCAATATCACTAGCACGAAGAGTTATTTTTCTGGCAGGCTGACCTCAGAACTGTAATATTTGAAGAGCGTTGCCTCCAAACCGGCCCGAGCGACAGATAAGCCCCTCGGCTGACAACGACCTCGCGAAAAACTCGCGGCGGGTGCGAGACGTCGCACAGCAGCGAAGCGATGGGCGCAAGGTGCGTGGAGTGACAGAGCGACGCGTGAAGCGAGACGATGAAGGGAGATAGCGGTGAGCGCCCAACTAGCAACAGGGGTGTCCACCACCTGCGCCCCGCGACCTGTCACCACCACTACTTGCTTAAAGGGAACCTTCACCGGCTATATTGGATTCTTGGTTTTCTAGCTTGTTTATGTTTTTAAAAAAGTAAATCCCGAAAGTACCTATGTAACCCCCTAGTTATTGACCTTACACAGCAGTAACGGCATAACGACTCAACTACGAACTCATAATTACGCCATTGGCAAAATAAATATTGTGATGTAATCATGTTATATTAAAGTGACGTGATCACTAAGTGCACAAATGCCTCTTAGAGCCTATAGNTAAATATTGTGATGTAATCATGTTATATTAAAGTGACGTGATCACTAAGTGCACAAATGCCTCTTAGAGCCTATAGACAGCGTGCAAGGAATTCAGAAATCGATTCCAGGTACATTCATAACAATCGTGGAGACATAAGGAGTTCATCCACGACGTCGTAACGTCCATTAGAGAACATGTGTCATATGTCACATCACAACCGAACAAAAAGCAAATAAAAGTAAAATTAATCACTTAATATGTTTATATACTTTAACGAGCACTTTTGTGTAATATTTACACATATTATAAAACTCAACGTCNTAAATATTGTGATGTAATCATGTTATATTAAAGTGACGTGATCACTAAGTGCACAAATGCCTCTTAGAGCCTATAGGCAGCGTGCAAGGAATTCAGAAATCGATTCCAGGTACATTCATAACAATCGTGGAGACATAAGGAGTTCATCCACGACGTCGTAACGTCCATTAGAGAACATGTGTCGTATGTCACATCACAACCGAACAAAAAGCAAATAAAAGTAAAACTAATCACTTAATATGTTTATATACTTTAACGAGCACTTTTGTGTAATATTTACACATATTATAAAACTCAACGTCNCTAATCACTTAATATGTTTATATACTTTAACGAGCACTTTTGTGTAATATTTACACATATTATAAAACTCAACGTCTCTTTGTCTGTCTGTCTGTTAGTGCCCTTATAACTCGAAAACCTCGTATCCGGTTTACGTGTTTTTTTTCTAAATTCATAGCTATGTTCTCTGATTAGGTTTCAGTATATATTTTGGTACGTAAAGTAACATAAGGAATAAGTAGTGACGATAATAGTGAATCAAGTCGGAAAAAAGTATGCCGCCAGTGCGCTCTCTTGCATTACGCTGTCTAAACCGTTAAAGATGGAACACTATCATGTAGTAAAGAATTGTGTAGAATAAAAAGAACTATCAAAAAACTCCGCGGTAGCATATATCTATCTATAACAGGGAAATACTAATAAGATGCTATGTCTCATCTCTCGTGCACCGACTATAACACCACATTGAAACTCACTTACCTCTTGATAACCCGCCATTGTAGCAGCAGTAACTGATATAGCAACTTTGCCAGATGCTTGTTGTCTTATATAGGCGCTGCCGATAGCATCGCGTTACTCTGATTGATTCCATGCCTCTGTTATTTGCATANGCTTGTTGTCTTATATAGGCGCTGCCGATAGCATCGCGTTACTCTGATTGATTCCATGCCTCTGTTATTTGCATACACACGCCTATACCAGTTTCTTTTTGGCTCCCCAGTGTATGAATAATCTTTATTCAAATATTTTTTTTTTTAAACAGTAGGATACATACAAATACATTCAGACATACATCTCTCTCGTAATCGCTGCATTAATTTACCCATCGGTAAGCTCAGAGCGACTTATCCAGCTTCTGTGTTGAGAATCAAAACCAAGCCACTTCACAAGAAGCCGATTACCCGACCCAAGAATGACTTTCTCAAACAAATAAATGTCCCGGAATCTTGTCAGCTGTACCTCCTGATCATAAAATGCCACTCTGAGTATGGTTCCATCCATGTCCTCAAGATAATAGGTCCTTGGTTCATATGTCGAATCTTGACAAAGCCTGTATATTGCCGTGCTCCAGTTTGGAGTGTATGATTTGACAAACGACCCCTTCACTCGCGATATCCTGATGCAGTCGCCAACCTTTACTTTAGACTTGTAAGTGTCCGATTTCTTCTCAGTCATGTGTACTATTTCCAGCAAAGAACTATCTTTAACATCCACTGACTGCATGCTGATAGAGTGGTGTATGCTTTGATTGTAGGACGACACCAATCGAAGCAAGAAGTCNTTGTAGGACGACACCAATCGAAGCAAGAAGTCCAGCCACTTGTAACTTCCCCAATACGAAAATTCTCGCCACATGTTAGTCTTCACAGTAGGTTAAAACATTCCACAATAAAAGCTTTCAACCCACTGTAGGTGATATGATTAATATTATTCACAGCCATTAACGAACGGAAGGCAGGATTGTAAAATTCTCTGCTTCGATCTGTTTGCAAAATTTAAATGATCCTTTATCTTGCAAAACAGTCATTTCACTGATAACGACGAGGCCATGTTTNCGATCTGTTTGCAAAATTTAAATGATCCTTTATCTTGCAAAACAGTCATTTCACTGATAACGACGAGGCCATGTTTCTGACCGACTGGAATCGAACATGCTTACTTTCTAAAAAAATCCATGGCCCTTAAAATGTATCTGAAGCACTTATTAACAGTTGCATATGGGATCATTTCAACTAGTTCAGCCTGGTATAGATATGTTAGCCAAAAGACGAGTACATACCGCCTGGGATAATTACATCATGCAGGACTGTAGAGCTCGGCAGCGATCTGTGCAAGAGACATTATTTTTAGTATATGGTCACCTTCACGCAATTCTTCTAAAATATTCACAATCTCGTTCATGTGGGAATTATTGCCAGCCTGCTGAGATATAATTAGCAGTTGTAGACAAGATTCGAGCTCATTAGTGTCGTCCCCATATATACACATTTAGGGTGGATTCCCTCCATCCAGATTCGAAATCAGACACAAGCTGGTTGCTAAGCCAACATCCAGAAACAGTTAAGCACTAATGACGAATTTTGGGTGTCTCATCATCATAAGCATTGCTGGATGAGTCATTGTCGGCCAAATGTGCACTCGTGAGGCTAAGTAAGCGCTTATATTATATTGGCGAAGCACCTCCCCGAGTACTCTCCAGGCTCACATTTAAACAGCAATTCATAGAGGTCTGGAGATGTCCGTATTGCTTCGTCAGCAATCTGTATAAAATATTTGGGTAGGAAAAAAATTTGTTTGTACCCCAAGAACCATTTTTCATTGCGTCTATAAACACCATACCACCCATAATAAAATCTCGTGTACGATTGCAGGTAATTGAGAATGGTCGTGGTGCACAAATTAGATCGGACCTTTTTACATTTCTAAGCCAGATAAGGTAAATCAACACCATCAGCTGCAGTATCTTCCGGAAGTAACTTGCTCCTTCCCCCCTCCAGAGTCCGATGTCTCATCCAGTCTTCACTTCAGCAGGGGGAACAATTTGTAGTAAATTATCTATGAATGATGTGATTGGTCGGAACACCTCTTTCAAAGTTGCATCATGCTCCATGCACTTGTGCTTGGCCAGTACATACTTGAGTATATTTTCAACTAAGCGATGTAAATCCTCAGCAGTGGCAGTCATTGTACTAAAAAAGTGAGCAGCATGTACTTTGTATTCAGGTCATACCAGGCATGTGAAGCCAGAGTGGAAAAGGCTCAGCATTTCAACCGGCTGATCATGACCGATGACACAAACAACCATCATACATATGTTACAGACTTCTACCATCTCGTCCATTTCCAGGTTACTACACACCATNCGATGACACAAACAACCATCATACATATGTTACAGACTTCTACCATCTCGTCCATTTCCAGGTTACTACACACCATGACCGTATTCATATCTGCAAGGGATGCTTCACATACTATGATGATAGTCCACGAGTATTAGTCCAGTCAAAATAGATGAAATTATGATTCCAGCTTGCATTAATTCCCAACAAGCTGGATTTTTGTGCAGGCCTTGAATACGTCATTACAAATGATATGTCAAAAGTCCCCATCGATTCCGCTTGTGCGTTGTTTTTTATTCGAGGTCAAAGGTCACAAATTTGCGTTTTTTGCGTATATCTCTGAAACAACGAGAGCTATCGAAAAATGGTTCAGACAAAGTTTGTAGATCGTAAAATTGTCTACAAAAAAGATTTCAACACTTTTTCTTCTACGATGCACTGTTCTCGA
This sequence comes from Clitarchus hookeri, assembly GCA_002778355.1. Taxonomy (NCBI): domain Eukaryota; kingdom Metazoa; phylum Arthropoda; class Insecta; order Phasmatodea; family Phasmatidae; genus Clitarchus; species Clitarchus hookeri. The sequence goes on along the minus strand of NQII01000846.1, from coordinate 240,977 downwards.
ATTATGGCTATTTTAAACATAGAAAATACGAATATGCACTCATACGTGGCCAGTATGCATCATCGGGTTAACCATTTGAACAAAAAATATTAGAACATAGTTTTATTTGCCCCATGCACACAAGTACGTGAAAAATAATAATAAATTCTGAGTGAGTCATCGTCCGTCCCTAATTCTATTGGGCGGTTGGCCTTGAGAAACATCTACCTGCGACACTCCATTGTTCGGGTCGAAACCAGCGTGTACCTGCTTTTCCCGAAGGACATAGCTCTAGTAAATGCAGTCAGTTTTGAACGGTTTTTCGTAGTGAATAGACGTGTTTGTGAATTATATTCTCTTTTTAAACAGTGCCGTTGCAAAATATTGTAAAAATGTCAGAAGTTTGCTTTATTTGCAATGAATCTTTGACTGAAAGTGAAATTGTGGTCGTTNAATGTCAGAAGTTTGCTTTATTTGCAATGAATCTTTGACTGAAAGTGAAATTGTGGTCGTTGATCGTGGGCTAAAGGCTTTAATGGATTCAAGTACTGAAAGGGGTGATGGGTTCGATGAATATTTGAAGGACAAAACATCTGTAANTAGTGTCCCATTACTTTCTCTCGATCAAAATATATTGTGGAGTATTCCTACTGGGGAAACCACGTTAAAAAAAAAAAGCGCCGTGTACACTACCTCAGAGGTGGTGCGGAAATGTGTGCATATAGTCGAAAATATGACTTTCCNAAAGCGCCGTGTACACTACCTCAGAGGTGGTGCGGAAATGTGTGCATATAGTCGAAAATATGACTTTCCTGCGGTTTAAAGTCACGATATCTCGAAAGCGATGCTTTGTAGAAGAAAAGTGTTGAGATCTTTTTTGTAGACAATTTTACGGTCTACAAACTTTGTCTGAACCATTTTTCGATAGCTCTCGTTGTTTCAGGGATATACGCAAAAAACGCAAATTTGTGACCTTTGACCTCGAATAAAAAACAACACACAAGCGGGATCGATGNTCAGGGATATACGCAAAAAACGCAAATTTGTGACCTTTGACCTCGAATAAAAAACAACACACAAGCGGGATCGATGAGGACTTTTGACATATCATTTGTAATGACGTATTCAAGGCCTGCACAAAAATCCAGCTTGTTGAGAATTAATGCAAGCTGGAATGTCTATTTTGACTGGAATATATCGGGGCTGATGGGTTTGCAGTATCTCAAGCAGCATAAACAGTACTGCAACTCACATGCAGCAGCATGTGTGGNGTATCGGGGCTGATGGGTTTGCAGTATCTCAAGCAGCATAAACAGTACTGCAACTCACATGCAGCAGCATGTGTGGAAATGTCCAAGGCATCGCTGGATGGAAGACCAAGCATCCTAAAATTTAAAAACTACCACAATGCAGACAAGTTGCCCATTGTGGTATATGCAGATTTCGAGGCTTTGCTCAAGCCGATTCATACCTGTGCCCTGAACCCGGCTCATGAGGCTAATAGTTACTGCCTGTAGATAACGACCGGGTACCAGCACACCTCACAACTTCACTGCTGACCGAATCAGTTATGTAAGTAGAGGAAGATGCGGGCAAGCACTTTACATAGACAATAGTGGCTATAGGAAAACAGGTGAAGGACATTTATGAAACTTCCACAGCTATGAGTTCACTAACGGCAACCCAGCAGGCAATGTAGTGCCAGGCAAGAAACTGTGTGTATTGCAATACTTAATTTACAGAGGCAAATTACAAAGCAAGACACCATGACCGTTTTACAGGACAATACATTGGCACATCATGTAATCAGTGCAAAATTCTACGTCACCGACTTCAGAAACTGGTCGTATTTTTTTCATAATCTCTCCTATGATGAGAATTTAATTCTTAAAGAGCTGGCATATGATACACAGGACATCTTTATTATCTGACATAGCAAAAAGAAAATTATTACGTTTTCCAAAAGGGTAGGTGGCCGATTTGCCATTCAGTTCGTCAATACATATCTCTTCATGGCTGCAAGTCTTGTTCCGCTGGCTCAGAACCTACCTGCAGACAAGTTTACAAGTACGAAGAAATTTTTCAGTCCAGATGAGGTCCCATTGGTGATACACAAGGGAGTGTATCCGTACGACTACTCTACCGATCTTGCCACAATGGAAGATCAACAGCTGCTGTCTCAAAAGTCATTTTACAACCGCCTCACCAGCAGCAATATCTCTAGTGATGACTATGCCCATACACAAGCAGTATGGGGCAAATTCCGCTGCGAGTCACTTGAGATGTACAGTCGTATATATTTAAAGGTTGACATTCTCCTTTTAGCTGACATCTTCGAGAATTTCCAGTACCTGTGTTTGGAAACATATCAGCTTGACTGTACCCACCATGTAAACCTCTCAGGGTTCTCGTTCGATGCTATTATGTGTATGATAAAGGTGGAACTCGAGCTTCTGGGGACTATGAGTCCGCCATCAGAAGCGGGGTTTCGCAGTGCATGATATGATACTGTGCTACCAACAGGTACATGGAAGGTGAGCATGATACCAGTAAGCCAGACACATACCTGCAATACATCGATGCAAACAACCTCTATTAATGGGCGATAAGTCTACCATTACCACTGTGTAATTTCAGGTGGAGTGAAACTAACATCGACATCATGTCCATACCTGATGATAGTGATGTTGGCTATATCCTAGAGTTGATATCGCGTATCCTGCAGCCCTGCATCATGACCACAAGGATCGGCCCTTCCTCCCCTTGAACCAGTGTCTGCCAGGTTCGAAGCAAAATAAGTTGATTACAAAGCTCGAGGATAAGGAACATTACATCATACATTACAGGACTCTGAAGAAAGCATTATCCCATAGCCTCCAGGTGAGAAAGATTCATCGTGTTTTCGCATTCAAGCAGATACCGTGGTTGAAAGACTACATCGATCTGAATATGGAAAAGAGGAAAGCTGCCAGCAACGATTCCGAGCGTGATTTCTTCAAGCTTGCCAACAACTCTGTTTGGCAAGTTAATAAAGAACAAAAGGAAGCCACAAAGGATGGAACTGGTATGCAGTGAGATGAGGCTATGGAAACTCGTAGCGAAAACAGTGTACAAGGACAGAACCATTTACCAAGATAAGCTTGCCCTGATACGACTGGAAAAGGAGACTATTTTATTCAATAAACCTGTATATGCTGGGTTGTCCGTCCTCGACCTCTCCAAAACAGTAATGTATCGCTTTCACTACGATGTGGTGAGACGATGGTATGGCGATCGATGCGACTTGGTGTATACAGATACAGATAGTTTCATCTATTCTTTCTGCACTGAGAGTTTTTACCAAAACTTGGCTACTGATCCTGCATTCAGCGCTGAATTCGACATGTCCTGCTACTCTGTCGATCATTCCTGCTACTCCATAACCAATGCCAAAGTGTTGGAGAAGTTAAGAATGAGTGTGGAGGAGCCATTATGACTGAATTGTATGGGCTTCGGGTGAAATTGAATAGCTACAAGCGCAAGAGCAACATACTTAAGAGGGGCAAGGGAGTGCAGAAATGTGTTGTTTAAAACAAGATTCTCTATGATGATTTTAAGTGTGTCCTGCACCAGCAGTATACGATGCGAGTCACTATACATACCATTCGCTCTCACCAACATGTTCTCTACAGTGAATGTGTTAATAAGTTGGCTATGACATAGAAGGTTGATAACAGATGCATACTGGAAGATGGAATACATACCATATGGATACATTGACCGAATTATGAGTATTTATTACTAAGGTGTCATTGCTTCCACTCCCACCCTTGTCTCATATGATTATCATAGATGATGCTGTTCTGTACAAACACCTTTGGGACAGGCATGTATAATCATTTATGTGTCTGCTCCCAGGAGAGCAACAGGGGTCGGAATGCAACCCCTCTCCGACATCAGCTGATATGTGTGTGATGATTTATTCAATTTATGTGTTTTTTTCCAACTGAATACATAGCTAATGCAAGAGCTATATTCATCTTGCCAGGTATGCTGTTGTTGATGGATGGTGATACGATGTAGCCGGTGCAAGTGGTATACTTATCTTGCCAGGCATGTTACCGATATGTCGTGATGTGTGTACTTTTTCTCTTTCCACAATCACTCATGCACGTACTTGTGCANTATACTTATCTTGCCAGGCATGTTACCGATATGTCGTGATGTGTGTACTTTTTCTCTTTCCACAATCACTCATGCACGTACTTGTGCACGGGATTTGGTGTCTATGTTGGGTCTCCGACCTGGGGTTTATTGTCATTTCCTGGGGGACTCGATGCTTACCTTAGTCAGGGGGAAGGGGTGAATGTGAAATGGTATTTGTATCATGCTAGCACTGTAGTAACTAGTGATCTCATCGTGCTTGCATTTACTCTTTTTTACAGTGCTGTCACCACTTCTCTCTTCATTTACCTCTACTGTACTCTTTTCCTGTTGCTGTCATCAGTCTGTGTGTTCCTTTGTCTGTTTTGAATTTTTTTTTTTAGGCGGGTAATTTTTCCCATTCGCAGCTTCGTAAGCTGCCAGTGCACTATGCTTGTGACGCCACTNGCCAGGCATGTTACCGATATGTCGTGATGTGTGTACTTTTTCTCTTTCCACAATCACTCATGCACGTACTTGTGCAAGGGATTTGGTGTCTATGTTGGGTCTCCGACCTGGGGTTTATTGTCATTTCCTGGGGGACTCTATGCTTACCTTAGTCAGGGGGAAGGGGTGAATGTGAAATGGTATTTGTATCATGCTAGCACTGTAGTAACTAGTGATCTCATCGTGCTTGCATTTACTCTTTTTTACAGTGCTGTCACCACTTCTCTCTTCATTTACCTCTACTGTACTCTTTTTCTGTTGCTGTCATCAGTCTGTGTGTTCCTTTGTCTGTTTTGAATTTTTTTTTTAGGCGGGTAATTTTTCCCATTCGCAGCTTCGTAAGCTGCCAGTGCACTATGCTTGTGACGCCACTNTTTTTTTTTTTAGGCGGGTAATTTTTCCCATTCGCAGCTTCGTAAGCTGCCAGTGCACTATGCTTGTGACGCCACTGGTGTTATTTTATATGCATACATGCACACGACTTGTTTGCGCATAAGGAAAATTCCGGTGGTATTTTTGCTGGCATAGTGTACTGTCACGGTCCCAAGCCCGGGAGCCATCCGCATGGTTATGGCATGCGGACGGTAAAGTGTGAGGGCGATGCTGCGAACTTCATCATCATCATCCTTGCGAGAGAGGCGAGAGAGTGACCACACTGCTGCAGCTGGCAAGGTCGTGTAAGTGTAACTAGTGGTTTTACCCTACAACTAGTTACAGAACAATAAAAAAGGAATGTTTCCCATGCACGCGCGAGTGCCGGCTACATCCTGCACTGCGCACGCAGACAAGTTGAAGGTATAGCAGTGCACATGAGCTCTCGAATGCCCAGATAAGTTGGAGAGACAGACGGGCGCGCGCTCGTACATGATCGAGGCCCATGTACGTTGCTGCTCAATTGGCTCTGTATGAATGAATATTACTTTTATGTAGACATGCGACATGTCCAAATTTTTTTATGTATGTTAGAATGTTGGTAATTTTTTCATGCTATTTATTTATACATATATCTAGAAGTGTGTACACGTGCGCATGATTCCTGCAGTCTTTTAGCGATGATGAGTTTATTGGTGGTAGGTGCGGGAATCAAATATGGCCGCCTACAGCAGCCGACTGGCGGCATGTGCGGGAATTAAAGATGGGTTAGCATACTCTGGTGGCGGTTGCGAGAATTACAGATAGCTTCGCCTACAGCAGACGACTGGCATCCGGAATTAAAGATGGCCGCCTACAGCAGACGATAGCGATGCCATCCAAGATGGAGGACGTGAAAAGCACGAGAGAGAGAGAGAGAGAGAGAGAGTAAAGGACGACACGAGAGAAAATAAAGGAGACCAGAAGGAATATGAAAAAAACCCTAATGTATAGAACGAACGAGAGAAAGACAGGAAGGAATGCTAGAGCTTGAGAAAAAAAGTCATGAGAGAAAATAAAGGAGACCGGAAGAAATATGAGAAAATCCCCCAAAGGTATAGAACGGACGAGAGAGAGGTAGGAAGGAATGCCAGAGCGTAAGAACAAATAACATCGGAATGCTAGATCATGAGAAAACTAATCGGAATCCAACAGCGTAAAGAGTCGAGGTGGAATGATAGAGAGGAAGAGAAAAAAGGGAAATTCCAAAGGAAAAAAGGGAATCCAAGATGGCGGCCATAAGCTAGGAATGACAGAGGAGAAGGTTTCGGCGTGACGTCATCCAATATGGCCGCCGTGGCACCCCGGCACCCTGCCAGGACGCCAGTGCATCATAACGCATCATTTCATTCTATAGTAAATGTTGGATATATGCGCAGAAGACGAATAAACGATCTACCTCATATTTAGTCTATCGTGTGTATAGTCCATGCACGGTTACTTCAAGCTTTTCTAAAGCCCTTCTAATTTCTACTTTCAGACTATTCCTCCGCCTCATGCAAAAGTTTAACCAAGTCTATAAAATAACACAACATTCGTGCGCACTCAGTTCAATAATATTTTGCATACGAACTATTTCTTACTAGGCATTACCAACAAGCTCATTTAATCCCTGTTTTAATTCATGTTAATTATAAATTGAATATTATAATTTTTAAATAAAATGTAAATAAAATTTAAACTGGACCAAAAAAAACATACTTTTATTTTATCACAGTATGAAAAACTTGTGTTGCACAACACATTTTGGAAACAATTGAACACGCAATACAAGGGGTGATTTTTCAAAGGCTAGATTCAAAAAGTGTGAAGAAACCTCATATAATTGAATTAGACAATACTCATTTACTTCTTGGAACAAATGAACAACAATCTGTGTTCGATATTATTGACAGTACCTCGATACGTAGGATGCCAACAAATGCATCAAACATTTAGAGACTTCCTCCAATAAATAGTTTCACAAAGCCGTGATATCCCCAACGCTTGGTCCTCCTCACCTAGTTCACTTCCGCAAGGCTCGGCTTCACCCCTACAACAGAAATTCTTCGTTTTCGCGTCATAATTTCCGATTCATAATAATTACTGAAAAAGAAAATTTACATTTTACGAGCTGTTTAAAATTTTTGTACTGAAATTTAATTGTGTGTTGTCTGCTAGTTGCAAAGAGCCGGGAACATATTTATATTTTATGAGTAAGTTCTTGGCATTTTGCAAGCAGTAAATAACACACAGTACAAATTAGAAAAAAAAGTATGAAACAAGTAGTAAATGGTACATTTTATATAATCCCACATTTTAAATAATACCTCTGAAACTGAAATTACGACACGAAAACGAAGAATATCTGCTGGAAGGGTGAAGCCGAGAGTTAAGAGCGCTCTCCGAGAAAGTTGCGTTGAATATTTTTTGTTTGGAATAGCTATCTTTAAAACTGATACATTGGGAAGGATTTTAATTAACAGTGCTGACCCATCTAAACCTCGTGGCTGCAGGCTTGGCACGCAAAGACCTTACCTTAATAACTGGTTCACAGCTAATTGTGCACAAGTAAAAAAAAAAACGCTTTATTTAAAGTGTAATGTTTAAGTTACTATTGCACATGTCATCGGTTTATTTTTATCGATAAATGTTAGTAAAACAATTGACGTTATATTTCAGTCGCACACATCGCCACTAATAGTTGTTAATTCCGCATTACGACAGAATTAATCTTTGCATATAGTGGAAGGATACAAAATATGTAGGAAAAAGGAACTATAAGGGTTAAAAATGTCCAATTATACGTGAAAAAATGACACTTACACTGCCAACACAAAGAGATAGAGATGGGGTGAGAGGGAGGGAGAGAGAGAGAGAGAGAGAGAGATGATGTGAGTAAACGTTTGTTTATTTATTTATTAAAGACATTCAGAAAAAAAAAGTAACATTCAAGTAATATCATTATAAATGCAGTGCGTGATTGTACCAGCATGAGCAATGCAGAGAGCACTTTTGACCTAAACCGAAGCTTATAGATTCCACATAACAATGATTTTTGCAGTATTGTGTTTAAATAAAAACGATTTCAGTGGCATTAAACAAATTTATTAGCTTTGTACTTCATTAGTAAGTCTGTACAAATTATTTCAAACAACATAGTTGTTTTAAGAAAATGAGATTCACTCCAAAGATGTTATATTTACAATACCTTTCCAGTTAGTTAAACAATAGGCTAATTACTTAACATTTTTGCTAAAATAAAAACAATAAAGAAATTGATAATATTTTACGCATTCAGGGAATGTATCATTAGATTATTTCTGAACATCGTTTCTTCTTGCTTGCCAATAACAACAAAGTAAATACAACAAAAATTAAGAAATGGTCTGCAGCTAGTTTATATATTTTTATAATGTATCATTAAGTTATATTTCTGAACATAATTCTTAACTTGCTTACAAATGGCAACAAATTGAAAGCAGCGAAAATTTTGTATTGTTCAATAATGGCCATTTTATTTAACCGTAATGTAACATTCGAAAACAATGCCTACTGTACTGTACAACGTTCGTTACTGGCCGTCTGTCTCCAATATAAAGCCGAGTTTGCACCGTCTCAACGAAATATTCCTTCCTTGGTAACGTGACATGCAATCCATTCCGTTCTCTTAAGTAATCTGACATGCGAGTGCTGCTGACGTAACATTACATTACAGCTGGCGACCTACAAAGCGCCGCCAATATGTTTAAAGAACGAGGAACGTCATAATATTACGGTGGATTCCACAGAACTATGTTTAAGGCAACGTCATATGACGTCGATATCAGTAAAGAGTGTTAATATTATGGTGGGAAATGAAAGGGGAAAAGTATATTGTAATCAGGGTTTTCAAAAGTGGCCAATTGACAGTGAACAGAGTATAGTTGTCGGGCGACTGTGCGTGGACGCAGGTTGAGAAGTGACGGGGGTGTAAGGGGCGGGTCGGCGGCGGCCGGCGATCAATACTTCATTCAACGTGTGTGTGAGTGTGCGCGCGCGCCGCCCACGCAGACCTGGCCGCCGCTCGCGACACACGCCGCGGCTGC